>CM053784.1:330887789-331190289 GCA_028749045.1 Cupressus sempervirens
ACTACTAAAGCCTACAATAACTTATCTCAGTTTGAAGAGATTCAACTTTGTTTTGATTTAGCATCCCTTTCTTGCATGATGCCAAAAGTTGTAGTATTGCTCAATTCAAATGAGCAAGGTTGTGTATATTTCAAACTGCTGATCTTGGGATTAAATTATCTACTTTGTTACCTCTATTTGGCTAGGTTTATGCTAGGGACAACCTCATTCCAACCACAATGTCCCTCAGATGCTATCGACCATACTGAATGGAAGCGTTCCTAAGGGTCTCTAAGCACTATCAAGTTTCAATTTTGAGTGAACATACCTTGTAACTCATGCAAGGTATTGACAAAATATCATATGGTACAAGATCATTTTGATGAGGCATACAATAACCTATCTCAATTTGAAGAGATTCAACTTTGTTTGGATTTGGCATCCCTTTCTCGCCTGATGCCAATAGTTCCAATGTTGCTCAATTCAAATGAGCAAGGTTGTGTATATTTCAAACTATTGGTCCTGGGATTGAATTTTCTTCTTTATTATCTCTAGTTGGCTAGGTTTAGATAGGGCCAACCTCATTGCATCCACAACATCCTTTGGACACCATCGACCACACTAAACACAAGTGTCCCTAAGTGTCTCTAAGCACTATCAGGATGTGATATTTAAGGAAGCATATCTTTGAGCTCGTGCAAGGTATTGACAAACTATCAGGTGGTACATGATTACATTTCCAATTCCTACAATAAACTATCTCATTTTGATGAGATTAAACATTGTTTGGATTTGGCATCCCTTTCTCGCCTAATGCCAAAAGTTGCAGTGTTTCTTAGTTCAAATAAGCAAGGTTGTGTATATTTCAAACCATTGGTCCTGGGATCAAATCATCTGCTCTATTAGCTCTAGTTGGCCAAGTTTAGACTAGGTCCAACCTTGTTCTAGCCACAACATCCCTTGGACACTATTGACCACATTGAAAAAAAAAGTCCCTAAGGGTCTCAAAGCACTATTGAGCTATGATCTTTGAGCGACCATATATCTAGCTTATGCAAGGTATTGATGAATTGTAAGGGGCTACATGAACACATTGTTGAGGCCTACAACAACCTATCTCAGTTTGAAGAGATTCAACTTTTTTTGGATTTGAAATCCATTTCTCATCTGATGCCAAAAGTTGCAGTGTTGTTAAGTTCAAATGAGAAAGGTTGTGTATATTTCAAACCATTGGTCCTGGGATCAAATCGTTTTCTTCGTTAGATCTTGTTGGTCAAGTTTAGGCTAGGTCCAACCTCATTCCAGCCACAATGTCCCTCAAACACTATCAACCATACTAAATGCAAGTGTCCCTATGGGTCTCTAAGCACTGTCGAGCTGTGATCTTTGACATAAAGACAAAAATCATTGCACTTTTTTTATTGTTCATGTCTTATTACATTAAAATAAGTGAAATATAATTTTGATTACATGTTATGATAAATTTGATAAACATGTTACAGTTTCTATATAAAATGATGAACATTCATGTGTTTGATTAATTGCAAGAAAGTAAGATGAAATACAAGTTTGCATGCACACACTGAACAAGTTGGATGGAAATTCAAGTTTAATGTATATCAAAATGATTAATATTGTGCCATATTATTCATATAGTTACAAAAAGATGTCATGTATCATTCATACAATACAAAAGTTGAATGTGTACAAATGTCAAATGTGTACAATAGAAATGTCAAATGTGCACAATACAAATCTCAAGTATACACAATACAAAAGTCAAATATATGACAATGTCATGTAATGACAACAACTACATATCTCTATGTCTATCAACATCTATGACTATGTTGGATCATAAAAAATGAATCTCTTTAATGCAATTCGTGACTCATTAGGTCTTTGTGCAAGAAAAATTAAAATGGTATATCAAATATCTTATCTATAAATAATATGTAAATAACTAAAAATTTGGTTCTAAATTATCGATAATTGAGTTGTTGATTACCTCATCACTTTGCCCCATACTTGGACTGAATGACCTCTGTGGATAGGTAGGACTCCTAACAAAATGATGAGGTAGAGTGACAATGCGAGACATAACTACCGATGACTCAATGCTCATGGAAGGCACAACCAATGATGAAATGGTACTAATATGGGGCACAACTTGTATGGTAAGTGATAAAATGTAAGATTTATAGACATAAGTGTAAGGAATTTATAAATATAGTAAAAAAAAAAATACACACTACAACCTGAGTTGGATCTCATGTGCTAGTAGGAGGCACAACCACTGGTGAATATGTATTAGTATGAGGCATGACCTGTATGGTAAGTGATAAAATGTTAGAATTGTAGAGTGGCATTAGGGATTGCAAATAAAGTAAAAAACAAATATGTATTGCAGCCTAAGCTAGATTTTTCATGCTAGTAGGAGGCACAACCATTGATTAATTAGTGTTGGTATGAGGCACAACCTATACGGTAAGTAATAAAATGTTAGAATTGTAAAGTGGCATTAGGAATTTCTATCATACACACAAGCAATCCAAATTGAGATCACAAGAGGGCTTAAACTAAGAATCTACATGCATACCTCTGGCCTCTATCATGTTCGACTCCATCTTTGACACTCGAGACACCTAACAAAATGAAATGGGAAAGGATTTATACAAAGTCTTCAAGGGTTTTGTAATAGGTAAAAGATAAATAACACATGTTAATAACCCAAAATTGTTGATAATTACTATAAAACTGGAAAAAAAAAACATGTACTCATTTGTAAATGCAATTGTTTAATATGTATATAGAACAAATGCATACTATAACATCATATGCTTGTCCTATACTTGTAGAAGGAAACATCAGTGATGAGGCAACATTGACAATTTATTGGATGAAAAAACATTTATGACACAGTGATAAAATATAATAGAAGGAAAATATGAAATTTTACCTCTTCCCTTTCTTGAACATCAACAATGTCAAGTGCATTCATCAACTCTACAAAACACAATTGTTTCTATATATATTCAACAAACAAGTCAATATGTATTCATCAATATTGAGTACATGTATATAAATTCATTCATAACATAATTTAAAATGTAACTTGACTTGTATTTTAATACCTTTTTTGCATTTGGGTG
This sequence comes from Cupressus sempervirens, assembly GCA_028749045.1. Classification (NCBI taxonomy): domain Eukaryota; kingdom Viridiplantae; phylum Streptophyta; class Pinopsida; order Cupressales; family Cupressaceae; genus Cupressus; species Cupressus sempervirens. The sequence continues at coordinate 330,890,921 of CM053784.1, forward strand.
TTCTTCTTGATTTTTTTCCCTTTCCTCCCGACCTTGAGCTATGTGGAGTATCCTAAAGAAAAAACAAATATAACATATGAGGAATCAATAAGTCACATCATGAGTTTAACTCAAATTGTAAACTTGATAGTTGTGTTGTTGACATTAAGGTCAAAGTTTGTTTATTAGTGACTCACACTTAGTCAATTGGTTAAGCTACTATCGAGCTTATCTTTCAATTTGCAGTGTTAACCAAGTGCTCCAATTATTACCAAGTAATACAGTTACTACCAAGTAATATAGTTACTACTGATTAATATGGTTGCTACCAAGTAATGTAGTTGGTACCAAGTCCTACAGTTACTACTGAGTTCCAGAATCTTTATACAGTTCATGATGAGAAGTATCTACCAAGTTGTTTAGTGATGGTGGTAATCAAGCTTCAAAGTATTAACCGAGTTTCACAATGTCAACCATGCTCTCTAGTATCTACCGAGCTTGCAATATTAGTGATGATAATCTAGTGTTGACCGAACCAAGGAGTGTCAACCAAGTGATTTAGTTTATACCGATCTCGTAGTGTTAGTGTTGATTGAGCCATGGAGTGTCAACCAAGTGATTCAATTTATATATCAAGTTGTGCAATGTTCACCAAGTCACACAAGTGTTGATCAAGTTCAAGCTACTTGGAAGTAGCTAGTATGAACTGAGCTTCTATGTCTATTGAGTGCATGATGATGTTGAGTGTTGACAATGGTTGTCGAGTATCAAAACATTATTAAGTTTGTCTTCTGAACCTGAGTGTTAGTAGTTGGGCCAACTTTAGAATCTTGATGGAAACCTATGTTGTAGCCAATTTTGATGAATTATGATTTGGATTGGTATATATGTAATGCATTTTATCATATCCAAATATGTATGAAGCAAATATAAAGAGCAAAAGTGTGAATTGAGAAGGCTACAAGAAGTATAAGGGACATCAAAGATTTATCTATCACAACAAGGTGATCTTTACATTTCAAAGGAATCTCAACCAACAAATCAGAGTTATAGATCATAGATTAGCCACTGGTTCATCCTAACATGTGTATCAGTTAAATCATTTAATTAGGTAGACTTAACAGTCTTTGACAAATATCTTTACTGAGTGCATACTTCATTGTATGTTTTGTAAATCCTCTAACAAGGTAGACCTCACAGTTCTTATTGCTCCTAACAGGGCAGATCATCATAAGTGATCAATTGTAAGCCTTAACATGTCAACTTTATACTATAGTACTAAAGCTTGTGGGTAACATCCCCACCATAGTTTTACTTTTTATTTAGAAGGTTTTTGGGTCACCATATCTTGTGTCAAATTTCTATGAGTGTTTATTTTCTTTCATTCTTTCATGCATGCAATTAGATCATAATATTAATTAAGGATTAATTGGTGAAATAAGTTAAAGTTTTATTGATTACTGATTCTCCCCTCCCCTCTTAGTAACCTTTCTTATCTAATATTTCCAACAATTGGTATCAGAGCTTTGTGGCTCTCAAAGAAGAAGTTTAGCAACTTGAGCAAAGATCAGAGGCAATGGAGGTATACAGGCTAGATAAGGCTATTGACAATGGAAATTTTGGATTTGAAATTAGCCATTGGTCAACTAAAGAAAGTAAAGGAGCACCTCTCTCAATTATTAAAAAGAAGGAAAGATCTTGCAGTACAAATGAATGACAATCTCTACATTAAAGAAAGAATTGAAGATATCTACCCAGAAAGAAATTCAGATGAAGTTGATGAAGAAATTAAATACCTATTAGAAAAGAATTCCAATCTTCAAGAAGAAGTCAGAAAGATGAAAAGAGAACAAGAAATCCAGCTAGTAAGATTATGTGAAGTCATGGAAGAAAAAGACAAAGCCAAAGAAGAGATAGAAGAAAAGAATAATGAAATTCATCATCTATCCCTTCAGCAAACAGACTTCATTGATCAACTCACTAATGCAAATGAAGAACTCATCAATCTAAGATCAGAGAATGAAAAACTATAGACTGATCTAAACACTAAAAAGAAAACCAATGAAAGAATGTTGAAATCTCAAGAAATCATGAATTAGTTGAATGAGCAAAGTCAATACAGACACAAAGGAAAAGTAGGAATAGGATACATAGAAGAAGGTGAATCATCCAAACAAGAAGGTCAAAAGAATCAAAGGCCTACTTGCAATCATTGTGGTAAGTTAGGTCATACATCAAAAAAATGTTAGAGTAATGGTAAAGAAAAATTCAATGGAAAGTGTTACAACTACAATAAGCATGGTCATAAAGCAAATGAATGTAAGGAGAAACCTAAGTTTGAAGGTAAATGTCACAATTGCAAGAAGCAAGGACACAAATATTCTGAATGCAAAACCAAGATATTGAATCTAGTAGAACAAATTGTAAAAGCTATATTTGGATGGGACTACAACACATGGTGTAGATGCCACTACTATGGAGAATTTGGGCACATTGGAGCAAATTATGTGAAACATCACAAAAGAAAAAGAGGCACCACTAGAAGATGTTTCATTTGTCCAAAACTTGGATACCTTGCCAAGAACTGTATGAAGACTAGAAGAATTGAAGATGAAAAGAAAGCCAAAGCTAACAATATTAGAAAACAAATGAAGTAGCAATGGGTGCCAAAGTCTCCTAAGAATGAAAGCTTGAATCATGAAGTAAATGTCACTCAAGAGTTGGCTGACTCAAGCATCTCAACTTGAACTCCCATAGGAATAAGTGGAACTGAGATTGTGAAGTAGACATCTTTGATTAGTTCCAACTAGCTAGAAGAAAAGATCCATATCAACATTCAAGTTGCACAAGGATCACAAAGTAGTTGTGAAAATTCAAGACCTTTACCAAGCTAGGTCATATCGCAAGACCCTACCGAGCAAGATTGGGTTATACTAAAGTATTGTGTGTGAATACCGAGTTGTTGATGACTTTACTAAGTAATGTTCAGACTGTCAAGCTATAAATGTTTGTTGAGTATCAAAAGACATAATTGAGTGGAAGAGAGTTTGTCATCGAGCGAGTGATCATACCAAAGCATTTATGGTGATTGAAAAGTGAAAATTTGTTAAAAGGAAGAAAATTGAATTCATTTTTTTAACTATGAATTTTTGAGAGCTATTTGTGAAGACCAATTTTTGTGCTTCCAAGCGATCTGTGTGTTTGTTGTTGGAAGAATTCTTCAAAACCCTACAAGGCCCTTTTGAGCATGGCTTCTTCTAACAACAAAGCAAAGAAAGGATCATAAATGTTGATTCAAAGAGCAGAATATGAGCTTCCAACATTCAAAATTAGTCTAACAATTATCAAATCACTCAACCCGGCAGGTGCACAATCACAAATTCCTTCCCAGGTATTACTCATATATGATATACACTCATATTACAAATGTTCTATTCAAGAGCTAGGCACACATGAAATTCATGAGGCATTGAATGAGTTAAGTGTGAATGGCACTCTAAAACCTGAGCATCAACATTTGGAAGAAAAGGGCTTGATACATATTTCACATATGCCAAGGGATTTCTAGTCAAAATGGATAAGATTCATATTGAGTCGAGTTCACAATTTGAAGTTATGGTTGGATCAGCCCATTTTGATTGCAAGGAAGATGGTTTACTGAATCACTGGCCTTCCAATGTTAAATAAAGCCAAGGCAAGCAAAACCGTAGGTCGAGTTGAACTGGCAAAGAAAAATCTTGTTAAGTGGGATGGTAGAGGAATGAAGATAAGTAGAATCACATACATAAATTGAAGTTTGGAATTCATGTGATTGCCCACAAAATCTACAGGTCCAATCATCTCAACAATGTGTCATGTGAGGCAATAGATTTGGCTCTCAAGGTAGTGAAAAACAACATGCATTTAACCTTGTTGAGTTGTTATTGAATCAATTCAATAAGAACATGGAAAGGATCAAAGGTTCCAAGAACAATTTGTGTAAGTTTCGTTCACTCTTAACTTGTTTATTTTTCTTTGTACAAAAATTCTTCCCTTCTAAAGGCACAGTTGTATGGAGAAAATATGTACTTGTTCTATATCATATTAATGAATACATAGTAGTGATGGTTCAACATTTTGACAGTATAATGGATAACTACTTTGATATATTCAAAGAAAAGATGAATAATAGATATAAGATACCAAAGAAACTTGTAGAGGAATACAAAGATGATATCTATTTCATGGTAGAATATGATAAAGTGTAAATTTAGGTAGTTAGATCGAGGGTGACAAGTGTTAAGCCTCTTGAATATGAGGTTAATATTGATGATACAGAAGATATCATTGAGGCTCTGTTGAATGAGCCTGTGGATCCTAAGGCACCATACTTTGGAACTTATGAAGAAGCCAAGGCAAGGATATAACTTGAAAATAAGCTTCCTCAAGTAGTTGACAAAGGAAGAAAGAGGATAGCAAAAATGAAACAAGCAAGTTCTACTCTCTTGTCGATAGAGGGAAAAGGAGATGATGTGGAAGAGGATGAAGCAGAAGATGAGGAATCCAAATCTAAGGAAGAAGAACCTATAAGAAAGAAAGGTAAGGTTATCATAACCAAACCTACTACGTTATCCAATGTTATATTCACAAGAAGGGCACCAAAATATAGGAAGAAATTGAAGTTAGGTGAGGAAGATGCTAAGTAGATTATCTTCAAAAAACCTCCACCTACACTTCAAGAAAAGTTAAAGGAACTGGACAGAGGAGCTAGAATGGAAAATTTCAAATCTCTCAGATATGAAAGTAGGAATGCAGATGAGAAAAAGAAGATTGAGGACATGATGATGAAAAAATTAGGAAAATGGAAGTACTGACTTGATCAACTTCTATAGAAAATTCCTAATGAGCTTATGCAAGCAATCAAGCCTAGATGGGAGCATGCAAAGAAGACTACAAAAGACATATTTGGACAAACTTTGAGGCAACTCATTTCGAGTCTCAGTGAAAAAGAGATGAAAGAATTTTTGAAGAAAAATGAAGAAAACCTCACTCTTAAATTCAACACATGTATGATACTAATGAAAGACATTGAATATTTGGTGAAGACAGCTAAAACTACATGGAAGAATATTTATAATCTTCATCAACCCAATGGTTTTTTGTTCATGTTAGTGAAAAAGATGATAAAGATGACAAGGAAGATGATGACAATGATGAAGAAGAAGATGTAAATCTAGATAATAAGGAGGAAGAATGAGAAGCTACAAAGAAAAGTCTCCCTAAGATTCAAAGTATTGAGGAAATTGACCCAGAAAAGATTGCAACAGTTGTGATGGCCTCATTTCCTCACTCTACAAGCAAAGCTTTAATGCTATCAAGCTCTAAGAAAGCTTCTATTGAGTTAGTTGTGGCAACCACTACAACACCAAACACCCAACCAATCTCTGCACTTGTTCAACTGAGTACTACAATGACTGAAGTGATCAACACTTCATCTACCAAGCAATAAGTGCCTCCATCATCAAATTTGAAAATGCAACAAAAAGGTATTTCTACTATCAGTGCCATATCTACTTTTGTTACTAGACCCTCAATTTTTACAATCATTGCAATTCCAAATGTTCAATAGCAAGTACAATGATAGTTGAGAGCCAGTATTAACCGAGTACTGAAGTATTAGACAAGGGTAAGAAAATTGTTTCTCCTAATCTAAAAGCAAGGGATGGAGAAGAGGAAATAAATTTAGATGAGGATATTATTATTCCAAACTAGGATATCACTATCCTCACTGCTGATAAGATGAACATCCTAGGGAAATTACTGCAGAAAAGAGCTAAGCAACAAATGCTTAGAGAACAAAAAAGGAAGGAAACCCAAGTGCTAGAAGATATAAAAGACACATTTGTGAATGCACTAAGTATAGAGGTTGATAGTACACAACCTATTTTGAATCAATTAGCAGAAGTAGTCCAAAAACTAAATGAAGATCTGAATGGACAAGATAAGTTGACACAAAAAATGCAATAAACCAAGTAGAATTGTAGACTATTCTTAGTTCATTGGAAACATCTACAAATAATGTAACTTCATTATTTAGTAAGTTGTGTGATACATCTATCTTCACCCAATGAATCAAGGAAAAATGATCTAAGATAGATGAAGACTTGAAGGCAAGTGCACACCAAGTGTCACTTGACCCAAGCTATAGTTCTGCTCACTGTTCAAAGATCAGATATCTGACAAATTTGTAAACAAAATTATTAAGGGAAGAAGCTAGGACCAGGGCCACACTTGTAGACATCCAAGGCATGATTCTTCCAAATATGGATGCCTTGTAGAAAAACATTGCACATGCAAAGACACTCATCCATGACAATAACTTCTCTATAGATGATCACATGATGGAGTTATCAGTAGAAGTGCAGATTGCATTTCATGCAAGCAAGGTGTTATAGGAAAATTGGGAGAAGACAATGACATTGATTTTGAAGGTACATTCTAACTTCTTGACATATTTTGGTATTAACATATAGTATACGCCTTTGACATTTATGTTAGAAAGGGGGAGAAGTATAATATAAGATGAATGTATATATGAAGAGTATTAAGGAGAAGTATAATATGAGACCTATGTGTATAGATGAGATATATGTATGGGGGAGCAACATAGTATTATACAAATACATGTACAAATAATTAAAAAACATATTTTACAAAAGAAAACTTGAAAAATCTCAAAAACAAAGTATGTTACTGAGTTGTAGACATAGAAAGGAGATAAAAGAATGTTTAAGACTTTAAATTCTGAGCATTCAGTTTTGGATTGGTAACTGTTTTTGTCACTTACGCCAAAGGGGGAGGTTGTTGAAATTAAGGTCAAAGTTTTTAATTTGTGACTCACACCTAGTCAATTGGTTAAGTTGCTACGGAGCTTATCTCTTAGTTTGTTGTGTTAAACAAGTGCTCTAGTTACTATTGAGTAATATAATTGCTACCGAGTAATATAGTTACTACTAAGTAATATAGTTTCTATCAAGTAATATAGTTTTTACTAAGTTCTATAGTTGCTTCTGAGTTCCAAAATCTTTATACAGTTCATGACAAGAAGCATCTACCACAATGTTGAGTGACAATGCTAACCGAGCTTCACAGTATTAACCGAGTTGCATAGTGTCAACCATGCTCTCTAGTATCTATCGAGCTTACAATATTAGTGATGAGAATCTAGTGTTGACTAAGCCAAGAAGTGTCAACCAAGTGATTCAGTTTATATCGAGCTCGTAGTGTTAGTGTTGACCGAGCCATGGAGTGTCAACCAAGTGATTTAGTTTATATACTAAGTTGCACAATGTTCACCGAGTCACACAAGTATTGACCGAGTTCAAGCTACTTGGAAGTGATTAGTATGAATTGAGCTTCTATGTCTACCAAGTGCATGACGACATTGAGTGTTGACAATGGTTGCCAAGTATCAAAACATCACCGAGTTTCTCTTCTGAATCTGAGTGTCAGTAATTGGGCCAACTTTGGGATCTTGATGAAACCTATGTCGTAGCTAACTTTGATGAATTATGATTTGGATTGGTATATATGTAATGAATTGTATCATATCCAAACAAGTATGTATGAAGTGAATATAAAGAGTAGAAGTGCGAATTGAGAAGGCTATAAGCAGTATAAGGGAGAACAAAGATTTATCTATCACAACAAGGTGATCTTTACATTTTAAAGGAATCTCAACTAGCAAATTAGAGTTTTAGATCAGAGATCAACCATTGGTTCATCTTAATAGGTGTATTAGTTAAATCCTTTAACAGGGTAGACTTAACAATATTTGATAAATCTCTTTACCAAGTGCATACTTCATTGTATGTTTTGTAAATCCTCTAACAAGGTGGACCTCACAGTCCTTATTGCTCCTAACAGGGTAGATCATTAGAAGTGATCAGTTGTAAGCCTTAATAGGCCAAATTTATAGTACAATACTAAAGCTTGTGGGTATCATCCCCACCCCATTTTTACTTTCTATTTGGAAGGTTTATGGGTCACTATATCTTGTGTCAAATTGCTATGAATGTTTATTTTCTTTCATTCTTTCATGCATGCAATTAGATCAAGATATAATGGAGGATTAATTGGTGAAGTAAGTTAAAGTTTTATTGGTTACTGATTCACCCCTCCCATCTCAGTAACCTTGCCTATCTAATATTTCCAACATGTGCAAGCTATGATACCATATAGCTATCAAGGCCAAAGTTAATGGTAGAAAGCATGGCATCATCAACTTGAGAAATTTCAACCCCCAAAAAGCCTTATAAAATAGGTAAAGAGTATTGTTATAAATATGAGATAATGTTGTAAATGGAAAGAAGGCACAATAAAAACAAGAAGCTCATAGGAGGGCAAGAAGACAAAAGATGGACCTGAAGGAGGAGATTGGAAGGATAGTTGAAAGATGGGAAAATTTGGGGCTCAAAAAGGCTACAAGGCCTAAATTGAAAACAAAGAGATCGGAAAGGAAAAGAGAGATGTGAATGAACTTTTGACACCTTGTCAAGAAATAAATGTATAAATTCATGACCTCCACACTCCCACAAGACACCCTAGATGATATGGAGTTTGATAGATTCTCTAATGAGGATGGACATATGGAGGGTGGATTCATGAGGTCCATTAGATGGGTTTTGGGTAATGCTGGGAGTAGGAGATGTGAATGAGAATTGGATGGATTTTATGAATGAGCGGGTTTTAATGATGGTAGGAGATGGAAGGGGATTTATAAGAGGGGTTTCAATAATGGTAGGAAATGGAGGAGGATCTATAAGTGTGGTGGATGAAAGAGGGATGATAGTTATGGGAGATGGAAGACGAATGATGGATGCAGGAGATGGAAAGGTTCCAACATGCTACAAACTTCACATGATGTAATTAGATGACATGACTTCTATTGGCTTCCTTTTCAAACTCCTTAGAGATTGGATGGTCCTTGTAAAATAATTAAGAAATAACATTTAGGTAACTTTTTATTGTCAGTGTCATAGCAATTAAGAAACAATATTTCAAAGCCAATGTATTATTGTACTTTTAAGAATATTTAAAAATCTTTACCTCGGGTGTTATTGCTCCTAGATTCGCACCTCTAGTAGAATGAGTACTCTGTGGTGTTCTAGTATCTCTTGTTGCACCTTGCATTGCATATTGTTCTCATATCATTCTAGAGTGTTCTATAAAATTAAAAAATATTTACTTTTACTGTATTTAGGTGATCAAATAATAACATGTCAAAACTCAAACAAAAAAAACCTGTGTCTCCTCTCTACCAAATACCATTGTCATCAAATCATGTGTGAGTGTGAAATACTTACCTCTATATGCATAACAAGTCTTCCCACAATGTACACATGGATGAGATGACACTCCATCCTGAGTCACCTCACTATCCATCCCATCACATATGCACTGACAACTAAAACAAAAATCTTGATTGGGCCCCAAAGACTGTAATGATGCATGTGATGATGATGCAGGTGGCACAAGTAGAGATGACATTGGTGGTGTAGGTGATGATCATGGCACTACAACATTTGAGGTCAAATTGTTATGGCAATTTGTGACAGCGATGTAATTTGTGGTGATTTTCATGTTTTTTTTTGCAATTTTCCCCGACGTCATTGCAATATCGATGTTGGCATTGTAACTATGATGTTAGCATGATTATAAAAAATCAAGACATCATTCCCCATTTATTTTGAGCAATTGTGGAGCTACACTTTAAAGAGGTGGAGAGATCCAAATGAGGGTTGGCGTGCCCTTGTGACTAGTGCATTTTGTTGGCATGTCATGATCTCATTGCTGTGCCCTGGAAACTCTGCAATTTTCTTCAAGAGGAGAAGAGGTATGTAAACATTCTTTTCTTTTCCTTCTAAAAGAGTGAATATACAACTATCATAAGTGCTTGATTGTCTTCATTTATGTCATTTAGAAATACTCTTCTAGGTAATCGATGTTGTTTATCACTATGTCCATTAGGCTTATGTTTGAAATTTTGACCAATTGGAAATCCCATCTTCTAGTTAACTACTCTAAGAATATTTTTGCACTTGAATTATGTATGGGAGGATCTACAAGTTTTTCAATATTTTTCCAAAGCTGCCAGAAAATGCCACTTACATCAAAAAAAGAAAATCATTTCATGGCTTCAAGAATGGAAACACTTTGAATTTGTAATAACATAATAACAGATAGGGGATAACTTCAATATAGTAATTTTAAATATACATGCATGAATATATTGTGCAATACACATTGAATACATGAATTTAATTTAATACTTGAATACCCTTAGCTTGACAATGTGATTTGTCAATGATTATGCCTACAACATCCTTTGTTGATTCTATTCCAGTAATAAATATGTACCCGAACATAATTTTCTTTGCAAAGATTTTATATCATAAGAAGAGAAAAACTTGATTGCTTGTTAGCTTTAAATGGATCTGCAAAATTCAAGAGGATTATCAAATGTGCAAATTGACAGATGCATATTTATGAAATCACTCTTTTTTTCAAACATATTCTACTACCTCCTATATGTCATCTTTTGTCTAAGACCACTACTATTGACAAGGGTAACTTATCTTCCTTCTTGGAGCCCATGTCTATGTCTCATATATCATCTTTTCGGTTTGAGTAGTTGTTAGGGTTCTCGACCCGAATAACAAAACTCAATTGGATTATTCTTTTGTCAATAATAGCAATTTAGCAAATGCATCGATTAGAATTATATATATTTTTGTACATTTAGAATGACGTTCCTTGACAAAGATGTCATCCACAAATTTAGGATAAAAGAGTCTTCAATGATTACATGGAAATGATTTGCACATATTCCTACAGAAGTTAAAAACTTTATACAATCAATTCTGATCTCAAAATTAGGAGACATGCCCTATGTGTGACATGAATATTCTTCAGTTGTTCTTTTTTTATTCCATTCACTAAACATTCTCTCTCCTAAATTGGAGCCTCTGCTAGTATTATTTTCAATTTCCTGAGAATGCAATGTATGTTTAAAACAACATTGAGTTTGTTCATCATGCTGGATGATTTTCAAGTTCCATGTGGTACTCAATAGAAATAGGAAACACCATTTTCTTCAATGTATGACATCCAAGTAAATGAAACCCAAAATAACAAACCATCAATCACAATATCAAATGATCCTCCTATAAATCTTTACCTATAGATGGGTTACATTCTAGAATTTCTTTCATCATCAGTGAATGTAAAAGATGCTTTGAAATCAATACTAGAGAAAGTATGGAGGAGGAATTGCACTTTTTCTTGGAAATGTTCTTCTACCATATAAAAGGGATGGAAAATGGGTTTATATGTTTCCATTTAGATTTTGACTAGTGAAGAAGATTGTAGTTGCAACATCTTTCTTTTCTAGACATAGACATAAGAGTCTAAGATTGTTCTTTATCTTTCTTTTGTCTTAATAGAAGACAAAACATGGATTTACAAAATGAAAAAAGTACCATTACAAGAGTCCATAATTCTTATAAGAAAAATAGAGGATAGAATCCATAATTCTTATAAGAAAAATACAAGATACCAGGGTAATATCGTAGTAAGTATACATTTTTGTTACAAAACTGGGCACAAAAAAATGTTAAACATTGCATACCTTTATATTTAAGTGGGGAAATCAAATTCCAAATAGGTGTGTGAGTTATTAATTTGCATGGACATATACATGAAATCTTGGTAAATAGACAACATCCATTTCTTTTCATAAATGTTACTTCTCTATTATTTAATTAAGTGGTAATTGCACCTTGGTGTGCAATTGGTACAACAAAGAGATATGGAAGTTGAATCAGATTTTTTGACATATTTTTATATATATCTATTTAGTACTTGGTATCATATAGTAGGCTTCTTGGAAAACAATGATGTTTGTGTAACAAATGTTTCAATGGATAAATAATTTCTTCAAACCAACTATGCATCCATTTACATGGATCCAAACAAGACTAAAATAGAACCTTTGAACCAAATAAGATAATCAAATTCCATTACAAGCTCATTGTAATGGAGATCTCAATGTTACAAAAAAGGAAATAGATTTAGCATGTGGTTTAAGAGATCTCTAGGTACTTATAATTTTGTTAATCAACCATATGTTTTTGAACTTGTAATGAAATAATTAATACATGTTTGACATTATTGTAGGTGAAACACCACAAGGCTATGTTATGCAATGGTTATCAATTCTGCATCAAATATTTTGATGATGTGTAGAAATTTTTTGATTTTGGGATAAGTGCAATCTTCTAGGTGACCAATATTTCATCTAGAAATGACTTACATCCTCGAGAATCTCAAAATCGATACCATGGAATTTTGGTTGATATACTTGACTGTGACTTTAATTCCTTCAAATTAGTTCTCTTTATTGTCAAATAGTACAGACTATGACTCAATCAAAATGATCCTAATAGAACTATTATTGAGCATAAGAATGGATTTCCAATGATTGATACAAAGTTGTTTGAGCCAGTTGGAGACGAGCCCTATGTTCTTCCAAGCCAATGTGAGCAGTTATTTTACTAAGAGGTTCCACATAAATCAGGTTGGTCATTTATTGTTAGAGATGATCCAAGAGAAAGGCTAATAAAGTATAATGTGATGGAAGGAGAAGATATCAAGGAAGAGGAAGAAGTGGATCATGATCGAGAGTTAATCAATGATGCTCCTGATGTAAATGATGCTGCTATTGATCATGATGATGATGCTTCTACTGATCACGATGATGTTGATGATGAGTATGATGATGATAATGACGAAGTCGATGATGACGATAATGATGATGATGATGACGACGATGACGATGAAAATAATGATAGTAGCAATGATGATGTCAACAATGACAATGATCCTGATGATGAGATGGATGGAGAATAATATCAATGATGGGGGGGGGGGGGGTTGATTAGATAACATTGAAGGAGGTTTGATTATCAATGACAAGAATGAAATGTACAGTTATGTGATCAATGCCTACACTATTCAATATTGAGCTCTTGATAGATCAATGATTAATTTGATTAACTTGTCATGTACCTTTTACTATTTATAATTCATATGTGATGCTAATATTCAATCTAATTTTGAGTATATGTATCATTGATTTTTTAGCTAACATAAGACAATTGATTTACATATGCAAAAACTTGAAGCCCTTTCATGAGCATCACACACAGTCTCATGGATCATTAGGTATAAGTCAATACACCCCATAGAGAATAATGTCTTTTACCATTTGTAAAATATCTCTCTCATTTCCACCTATCTCTCTTATTTCGTGGAGTCCAAGTATTAATGAATAGGTTTTTATCAGATTTATCTTCCTTGAGTGAGGAAAATGTAGGAATGGAAGAAGAAAGTGAGACATTTAGTATGTCTAAATCAAGGAGATTGACTCGAGGTCAAAATATTAGAAAGAAATTCAATAAGCACATGAAATTTTTCCTTTCTCAAGGGGGGTCATGTTCTTATGATGATGAGAGTGAAGATGACTTCGATGTGCCCTTTAGGTACAAACATCTACAGAAACAATGGGTCCCTAATGAACTACCTCTAATAAACACTGATTTTTGTGTTGAAGAGATGATATATTGCATAGCACCATCCTCATTACATAGTTTGGGCCATTTTCCATGGATGGCATAGAGGCCTCTTACAACAAGGTTGTTGAATTGATGGAGTATGTTGGACCTTGCTATGATTACAATAGTTGGATGTAGATTGTTATTTATAAAAAAAGGTGTAGGTATGCACTCATGACAAATTATATAAAACAAAAATTTAGTGAACAAAGTAAAACAATAGCTATATACATTGATGGAAGGCCAAAAGCATCAAGGAATATTACAGGTTTTATAAATAGTACAAGATCTGCATTAACTAAGAAGTGACCCAATTGCATATTTGAGGCATGCGAGGGAAATCATGCATTTGTATGTGTGATAAAATTAATACGTGGAGGCAAAGATATTCTTATTGATTACAATTTGAATCACATAGATGCAAACAAAGCCACTATCATGGGTGAGGTGGTATGTACTATGCACATTTAAAATCAACTCCAATCAATGAATCCAACACACCATTAAATTTTGATATCTTTTTGGCTAACTTGAATAATAAAACATTTGTTTTAACATATCTCAATGAATTTTTTTGAAATAAAGGGCTATAGTATGGATCAACAACCACATGATATGCATGACAACAATGGTTCTCACAGGACTTCTTCTTCTTGATAGGTAAAAATCATTATTGTTGTACAAATTAGATATAAGAAATATGTGAATGTGTATTTTTTATTATGTTTCATTCTTCACTACTATTTTAGATTGATTCTAAATATAGCGCTAATAATATTGTTCTTGCAAATGAGTGCTAATCAAGAAAGGGAAAAGGAAAAAGTAGTCCACGAGGAGATGCATGATGAGCACAATGAATTCATGATTGATTTTGCATCAACCATTGATCCTGTGGCTGTAGTGCAATAAGTGCTTCATGATTTAGCAAGAAGGTTAAATAAATTAACATTAACTTGACCTCAAACTCCTGAAATATAATAGATGGAGAATGAGTTGATGCACCTAGCTAAGAAATATAAAATAAGTATTAATGTAGTTTTTAATTATAAAAAAATGTTCAATAATAGTTTTTATAGTATACTCTTTTATTTATGTCATTAAATAAAATGTATATGTGTTATTTTTACAGAGGATGTTGAGGAGTTACAAGGGCAATTCCCTAGACGATGATACTTCAGGTGGTTCAAGTACATCACATGTTCTACTCTACACTTGTGCTTTTCTTGAACAATATTTTTTTAATAGCTCTAACAATATTGTTTTATTGTGCTCTAACAATCTCATTTTTTAGCTCTTACCATTAATCCTATGTTTAGTATGCCACTTGCTACAAGGAACTTAACAAAAGGGGTAATGCTGACTGCAAATTCATAAACACACAACATGGCCACAGATGCGGTGGCAATGCCTATTGGTAAGTAGATTCTTCTTTCTCTCTCTCATTTTTCATGTGTTTATTTTACTTGAACTATTATTCCTTAGGGGGCATTTTGTAATATTGGATTCATTTTATGTAGGAGGTGATGAGGACATTCTTGGGTGTACCCATGTTGGATGTACATGAATACTGAAGAATTATGATGAATTTCTTGTGAGTAATGAAGATGGTCTTCCCCTGAGAGCAGCCCAACTTCTAGGTACTTTAAAGATTGATCCTTTCTTTTACTCATAATCAAATGCACTAACCTCCTATGAATTCCCTTGTAATAACTAATAATCCCCTTATTATTTTGTAGAGAATAATTAATTTTATGAAAAACTTAATGATGAGTGTTTGTCTATATTTGGGCCGACCATAAGCACAGGGTATCTATTGTCTAGTGTGGAGCTTGATCAGTCCCCAAGTGGGAGATTGTTAGATTGTGGTGACTGATCAATAAAGTACTATACATACTCCATAATTCCTTGGCTGGTTTTGTTATATTTATTTTAAGTAAGGAAAAAATGATTATATATTTGTTTAAAGCTTTAAAGCGAATATATTTATATGTATTAAAATGAATGATTAACATTTCTTAGTATTTGTCTTGTATTTATGTATATATATTATTGATGAATGCACTAATTATTTACATTGGATTGCAGCCTGCCAATGTTGATACAACAGTCGAGCACCATGGAGGTGTCGATTCGAATGTGGATCATAGTACTGAAGGTATATATTTTCTATTCAATTTTTTATTCCTGAATTATTAATACAAGTAAAAATGTTAAATTGAATTTGATGTAGTAATACAAATTTAACTATAATACAAGTTGGAATTAAGAAAACATCTTGTATTGTAGTTACATGGGATGCAAAGGTTGTTCTTGATGAGTGTGTTGAGGTCCAAGCTAGCAAGCAAGATGATGTGGTTGGACAAGGTAAAGAGTGCTATAATGTTTAAAATCTTTAAAGTCTTAAATTTTTTTTAATTTAACCCTTTTTATTTGTTATTGCAGAGGACCCACCTTTGCAAAGGACAACAAGATCACATCCACAGGTGAGAAGAAATATCAATGACGACATGGATATGCCTCTACAGCAATATAGGGAAGGCCAAAAAAAAGAAAAATAAAAAAAGAAATGATTCATGTGAATCTATGTAACTTATTCATGTAACTTATTTGATAATGAATGATGTTTATGTCTAGATGTTTTATTTATTTTCTATTGAATGTTGTAACAAATCTTATGTTTTAATGTTAATGTGAATTTTCTAATGAAACTTATGTGTTAATGAATGTTATCATGTGATAATTCATGAATGTTACATTTTATTAATAGATTGAATAAATTTTAGATGCTAACAAAGAATTTAGATGTTTTAGGAGTGGTGTAGACAAATGATCTTCCACCTTAACGTGGTTGGCCCTAATTAGTAGAGAATATTAAACTATTCTTGAAACTAAGTGAAGCTCAAAATTAACCTATGATTGCATGACAACTAATTGTGTGAGTCTCTTGGTTTCAGGCAATGCAAAAGGAGGCCATAGTTCAATATGCAATCTCAATTCATATGCATACGACATTAAGTAGATCTGAAAAACCCCAACAAGTTTACATTTTTGTTAAAGGTCTTTAATTAGGTATTTTAAGTTATAGACCATCATGACTATTCTAACTTTGAGGCAAGGGTAATGTCCTTATCATGCAAGCAAATCAAGACTTTATATGTGTTGGCTTGCTGAGGACATTCTCTCATCCATAATAGTTAGAATTCTAACGTTCATGATGGTCTATAATTTTAAAAACTTAATAGACCTATTAAATAAATGTAAACATGGTGGGATTTTTTAGCTCCACCTACTATCCATGTATAGAGAATGTAGTTGTATCTGCATTCTCGATTCAAAGTGGCATTCATAAGTTTATCAAATGTAGTAGCTTCTCACACAAACTACCTACATAACTACATAATTAGATTCAATGTGTAGTATTTTATACAAGTAATAAAAGATGCAATAAAATTCAAAATTGATGACAATATGTGATCCCTTCCAAATGCACTAGTTTATGTGCTATGTCTTTTTGTGTATCTTTTGCAACTAAATTATGTGCTAGAAAGTATTTGTTAATAGAATATAATAAGATGCTAATATGTGGGGAAAGTTGTATGAGACATAATGTTTCCTATTTTAGGGGACAATATGTGCATTGAATTAATCTATGTTATTATATATAACAAAGCGAATTTGAGTTTAGTTTGTAAAGATGGTTCCTTGTGTTTGATGTAGATGTCGAGTTATATAATTTTGGCAATTACAAGGTTAGAAGAATTACTAAATTTTTTTAATATAAAAATTGCCTGAAGTGTTGTGTTACTTATCTTTGGATTCCTTTCTTCTTTTCATTTGAAACTAAAATTACTGATCTTTGGATGTCTTTTCATTTGAAACTAAGGATGATAGTAAGTTTGACTTGAAAAAGGTAGTTACTGAAAATTGGATTTAGCCTCCAAAGTGAGAACAAAAATGCAAGTATGTGTAATAAATTGATTGAAATAAAATTATCAATTTTTTAAAACCTTTTATTGGTTATTATAGCTCTTTTGTGTTCACATTGCAACTACTCTGAGTCAGGTTATTTCAAACAAGCATTGAGACAAGGGGGACCACCAAAACCAAGAGAACCACAAATTCCTCACATGCCTCAATTGTAGGGAAATTAAGTTGCCTGTATTCTATTATTTTGTTTTTATCATAAAAATGATTTTTTCTAACTTTTATTATTTTTTTCTAGTCATGACTTTTAGTTCTTTAATACTTAACGATTGACAGAGTTATATGAGAAGGAAGTTCACTATCTCATGGTCAGTTTCATTTTGCAGATTTTATAATGGTTTGTAAACATATTTATGGTTCAATAGTAAATATGTTTATGCAATTTGTAACCATTTCTCATGATTTCATTGTAAAATCTATTGAAAAGACTGCAAATCAATGGGTTCATTAATTTGTTTTGGATCAGACAATTTTAGACTCACTTTGAATATCAATCTTATGAGCTCCTCATGTATTTTTGCATCTGGTGAAGTGTCAGAATCTCTTTGAATCTAATATCAATTTTCCTTTTCTTGCAAGAACATCCCTAGAGAGAGGAAAAGATCAAGGCAAATAACTCTTATAGTACACAGAGAAATAAAAATAAGAGATTAACTATGAAAATATAAATAAAGGTAGTTCTCAAGATATAATCATTTGAAGATGCTTCTCTTGTTTGATGGATCTTATTCCTTTTTTAAGTCATGCCTTCATTCTATTGCATAATTTTGTAATGGATCTTCACATTTCATATATTGGCAGTACCTTCAAGACGATATGCTCCTATAATTCTGTGGTTAAAAAATTATTGAATGTGGATGTCCTCTATGTGAAAAACTCAATCTGTATATGATCTATAACCATTTGTATTTCATGTCTTAGTTCTATTATCTACAATATTCCAACTTCATGTTTGACACCTTCTCAATTTTCTAAGTAGGTTTAATATTAATGATTCTATATACTTTGTCATTAACATTGTTGGACAATTTTTATCAAGCCTTTTATTAGTTTAATGATATGTCGATGTTTCTACCCACGTGTTTGAAATGATGGTAGCAATGTTTATTTTAAACTCATCATTCAACTATGCACTTTTTAGTATTTTAATGTCAAATGCTTCTTGATAAAAATCTTTACAAATTCAAAGCCCTCCTAAATTGAAGATTGGGTGTGAGAGAGTGAAGTCATGAATGTCCACCTCTGAGCCACCACTAGTGTGAGTTGTGGTCCTTATATATATAACTAATTTCCATGAATCATTATTATATTAGTTTCTCTCAAAATGTGTAATATATCTATAAATATATTTATTTATTATATCTCACATGATATTAATTAAATACATATATAATATCTTCAACATTTTAGACTCATTCGATTGAAGCTACCAAAACAATAACAATTATGTGCTATTGTATTCCATTGCATGTATTCAAAGTATCACTCATTAACTAGAAATAATGATTATGTGCTATTATAATTCCCATTGTTTACTTCTTTTGGTCCTGCAATGATCAAATCAAAGAAATTAAGCAAAAGATACAATTGATGAAGGAGATGACACAAAAGGTATGCATGATTATTGTTTATAATTATTGAACTTTTTTTTTGTTCCAAATATTAGATCTATCTATTAACATTTTTTTATTGTAGATGTTGGGGAACCACTTACTGCTGAAGAACAAGAAGAGAAAGAACAACTATTGGAGGATGTGAGAATGGTGTTAAAAAAGGCTTTCATTATGATTATCAATTTTAATTATGTGAGTGAGCATTTGGTTGACATTAATGTGATATACTAGGGATTCTAAAATTGGACTCAAAGAGATTTCAATACATTTGTACATGCATGTGAGAAGTATGGTCAAAATGACATCAAAAGTATTGCTTTTGAAAAGGAAGGGAAGGTTGAGGATGAAGTTAAGAGATATGCAACAGTTTTCAAAGATGGATATAAGGAGTTAGACGGTATTCTTGAGTATTAATTTGAGCATTTTCATTATTTAATGTTTGTACATGATCAAGAAGGAAGGTAGTGTGGTTCGTCGACCAATATTTGTTTGTTCTATGATAATTTTTATGTGAAGTTTTAAATTTTCTTAGTAGTACATTATTGACCAAATCACATATATTTATACCACTTTCTAAGTTCAAGATGTTGTCCAAGGTATTCTTGATGAGTTGTGTGACTGTAGATTATGATAGAATAGTTAAAAATATTGAAAGCAGAGAGGCTCAACTATCTCGCAAGGATGAGATTATTAAAGCAATTGGGAAGAAGTTGGATTGCTATAAAAATCCCTAGTTGAAACTTAAGATTCAATATGGTCAAAATAAAGGAAAGTTGTATAATGAGGAATGCGATCACTTTATGGTAACTTTTATATGCCAACTAGATCCTATCAAACTACTCTTTCCTTGTATTTTGGCATTTTAATTGACCATTGGTTGATCTGGCTATATTTAAGTAAAACAAGAAGCAATTGAGTTGATGAGTAGTAATTTTAACTTTTAACCCATTGAGATCCAATTAGGCCTAGGTTATAAATTGTACTAGATGGGAACTCTTATCACTAGATATCTAAATGGGGGTTTCCTATTTATAGTTGTGCATGGTCCATAGGCTTGGATATGGAAACTGTGATGAGTTGAAGGCTGAATTTTGAATGTCACCTCTTTTTCATTTCAAAGTGTGTTTGTTAGCTGCCATCCCTTCAACTTATCAATCCCATTAACAACAACATAAAAGAGCTAATCCCTCATTGCATTGGTAGCTTTGCTAAATTGATAATTCTGTGTATATCTTACAATGAGCTTTCAGGATCTATTACTTTGCAATTGGCTTCTCCAAGCAATCTGCATGTTCTTGATCTCAACAACAATGAATTGACAGGATTCATTCCTCCCCAATTGTTATCACTAAGCATTATGGAGGATCTATACCTTTCCTTTAATCATCTCTCTAGAGAGATGCCTCATAATTTCTCATCGAATTTGAAATCATTAAGCGTGGAAAATAACAACTTGATAGGAAGCATACCTTTTGCAATTTCAAATGCCCAAAATTTGACACACCTGGTAATGAGTAACAACTTCCTAAATGACCAAATTCTAGGGCAACTAGGAAGTTGTACTCAACTCAAGTTGCTTTGGCTGGATAAACATAAATTGTTTGGTTCATTGAACCATGTGCTGCCTAAACTTCTACAATTGATGGATTTGTCCCTGTCAAATAATATGTTTCAGGGAAACATTTTAGAAAAGCTCTCAAATTTATCTAATTTGACTTATTAAGGATAAACACAATGTTCTTGATCCAGGCCACAATATTTTTTTCCATAATTCGGCTACTCTTTGTAATTGTGATGACTTGTTCTGATGGATAGTTATCACAATCACAACATAGTTGTTGTAACCCCATCACAATTGAGATGACATCTTGCAATTGATAGCCATAGCTTGCACAAAATAGCTATAATAAAACCATCTAAGTTGTGATGAAATATTAAAAGTTTAAGGCATCTAATAAGTAGGAGATAATTTCCACAGCAAGTCAAATTGTGATATTGCTATTAGGATTTAACTGTGTGATTTTGAGTCAAAATCATTGACCCATGTTTCATGAGTAGTGATTCAATGTGAATTCATCTCTCATTAGAATAAATGGAATACTTAGCACTCATTGGATCTAGGTGATGCTCATAGGGGTGAGGCACTGAGACTTCTCGTGAGGTCATCCATCCCAGTACTACTCTAGCATGAGCGCACTTAACTACAGAGTTTCCTCCATGGTTAAACCCAAAGCTTGAAACCCCATTTGGAAAAAATTCACCAAGTTTTGTTCCTTATGAAGCATTCATTAGAAAGCCCCTTAAGCTCATCAATTAATAAGTAGGAGATAATTTCCACAACAAGTCAAACTGTGATATTAGTATTAGGATTTAACTGTGTGATTTTGAGTCAAACTATTTGACCCATGTTTCCTGAGTAGTTATTCAACATGAATACATCTCTCATGAGAATAAATAGAAAAATTAGCACTCATTGGATCTAGGTGATGCTCATAGGGGTGAAGCACTGGGACTTCCCAGGAGGTCACCAATCCCAGTACTACTCTAGCCTGAGCACGCTTAACTATGAAGTTTCCTCCATGGTTAAACCCAAAGCTTGCAACCCCATTTTCAAAACCTTCATCAAGTTTTGTACCTTATGAAGTACTCATTAGAAAGCCCCTTAAGCTCATCAACTGATAAGTACGAGATAATTTCCATAGCAAGTCAAATTGTGAAATTGATATCAGGATTTAACTATGTGATTTTGAGTCAAACTCATTGACCCATGTTTCATGAGTAGTGATTCAACATGAATCAATATCTAATGAGAATAAATGGAATTCTTAGCACTCATTGGATCTAGGTGATGCTCACAGGGGTGAAGCACTAGGACTTCCCAGGAGGTCACTCATACCAATACTACTCCAACCTGAGTATGCTTAACTACAAAGTTTCCTCCATGGTTAAACCCAAAGCTTGTACAAATGGGGTTGCAAGCTTTTTGTTTAACCATGGAGGAAACTCTATAGTTAAGTGCACTCAAGCTAGAGTAGTACTAGGATGGGTGACCTCCTAGGAAGTCTAGGTGCTTCACCCTGTAGACACCTAAATCTGATTACACAAATAGGTAATTGTATTTAGTCATCTCTTAGGACATTATTGATTAAATATTTGCTAATTAATTAATTAATTATCATCCCCTAGTTAATTAATTAATTTAAATGAAATCAAATGATAACCCAAAATCAATTTATCAGTTAAATCTCTATTCCTCTATTAAATTAAATAAATCTCAAATGTATTTAATTTAATCACATATCCCCATTTTATTAAATAAATAATTTAATAAAATATCTAAAACCCTAAAAGGATCCCTAAACCCTATCCTAATCCCTAATCCAACCCATTCACCCATACTAACCTCACTTAGCCACCTAACTAACCCATCCCATCAAAGCTAGGTCACTTGCCTCCTAATCCCCTTTCTAAACTAAGCCTAATCCCCCTCCTAAACATGTGCACAACTTTAAGAAAGGGTTAAGACTTGCTAACCCAAGCTAAAGTCAACAAACTCATCCTCACTCTCACCCTCCAACATTTATGACTCTTACATCCCCCTTTATGAATCTTACATCCGTCTTACATACTTAACCTCCCTCATTACTCCTTTGACCAACCCTTATCCTATTCTCTCACACTCATCCTCCCTGTGACAAGTGTCCCTTCCCTATTGGCCCCAAAGAAGCACAATCCATGTGCTCTCCTTTGAATGCATCTTAACCCTCCCTCACCATTCTTCCATCCTTGCATCCTAACCATCCATCTCTCTACCCCTTAGCCTATAAATGAAACCCTCTCCCCTCACAAAGATCATCCAATTTTTATGTAGAGTTATAATGCTATTTTGAGAGCCTAAAAACTACAAAAATACCATCATAATGTTGAAATCCCTCCATACCTCCATTTTTGAAACCCTCATCCAGACACACACTTGGTAAAAACCTCCATCCTTTGGAAGCTTGGGCACGTGAGCATACATCCCCTCCCATTAGGGACACATCCACTCCATCATGGGTTATACCATAAGGAGCCTACCATTCTTGGTTTGCTTCCTTTATGGTGATAACCTTGATCCTATCTTAAGTGTTAACTACTTTAGTACTGTTAATACTCTCATTTAATAGTTAGTATTGAATTTGCACTACTAGATTAGGTGATACTTTTTGGCATGCCTGGCGGGACCTCGCATTTGGGTGAATATAATCACATTTTTGTGTTTTTTTATGCTAAACTAACCAAAATAATGTTTTTTGGTTGTGGGTTCTTACAGGTGGTTTGCTAATATTTTTGCAAGTACATAAGTCTCTCTTTGGAAATCATGCTTGTAGCCATCTAATAGGTTTTCACTTTGAAACACTTCAAAACCCTATTTGATCGCAATCCTGCAACCATAGGAATGCGAACCCATGACCATGGGATTGCAACAAAAGACCAGTGGGAATGCGAACCCACAAAAGTGAGTTTTCTATTTACCACTAACCCTTGTTAGCATATGTCATAAAATAGCCCCCACATCCCCGCCAACCTTTCTCCCATGGGAATGCCAGCATTTACTTATGGGATCACTATCTAACACTTGTGGGAATGCATCATATTGTTAGTCAAACCTATAGAAAACACTTTTTTTATTGCCACTCAAACCTACCGATGAACCTTTTCGTAGGAACACTGCTACAAGTGTCTACGAGATCACATTTTTGCAGGATCACTTTGTGACATTTTGTCTTGGTGCCTATTTTCATACATTTTTCACCAGTCCCTGTACATCAACCCTGTGGCCTCGAACCATATTCCCATTCCTATGGGATTGCTACGTATACCCGCAGGTTTGCAGCGTTGACTGATTTGCTATAAATTCTAACATTTTTCTATTGTAGGTATTTTAACTAATTGGTTTCTTGCAGGTTTTATCACCATAACTGTATTTAAAGTTTTAAAATTGACCAAATCTTGCATTTTCATGGAATGAATGACTAAGTCTTTTAGGTGTTTTTTTATTGGAATGCTTGAATAGCCTAAATAAATAATCCATTCTTGAATGACAAGTGCTTAAAACTGAACCAATGTAATGAACACTTTGTTTAAAGTGCAAATGAACATTATGTGTGAACACTTCAACTTTGGTGCTTAAAATGAACTTCATTCAATCTCGAATGCTCTAAAGTGAAAAAGTTCTTATTCCCTCCTCTTTAAAGCTTTCACGCTTGATTTTCCTTTTGTTGACTCGATTTATTTTGTTGGCAACATTGTTAAGTTTGAAAGAACCTTTGAATGCTAATCACATGTGTCTTCAAGTCATAAAATAGTGCATCTAAAAGTGTCCAAATAGAAATGAATCGAGTGCCTTACGTATTTTGAGATTCTGCCCTCTAGCACATCTTTGTCTTCTCTATTTCTTTCATCTTAAGACCTTAAAATATGTGACACATGTACCAAAAGTTGTTAGCAAGATCATCTGCAACAACCTAGCAGTGCATCTAGTGAGTTCATCCACCTTTGGGAAGTGCTTCCCCATTGGTGAGAAGCTCAAACTGTTAAAAAGTCAGGCTGATAAATAAATGAGGGGAAAGGTAAACTTTCTCGCTCTATCACCCAAGTTCAGACATTGTGTTTTTTGGGGTAGCTTGAAGTAGGAATACTTTCCCATAATTTCAGGATGTCCAAAATAGATTCTTAAGTGGATCACATACGTAACAACCATTTGGTGAGACACCACAGACCCATTTATAACCCTCTTAGTCAAAGTTTCTTGATTTTTTTCCATGGTATGTTCATTCACAGTGCAAGGGAAACATCATCCCTCAAAATTACTCACCATTTTGCTCCCTTGGTAGAGGCATAGGGCCACTTGGGTTTCATCTCCTAGGGTCATTTTTCCCACAGAAGGGGAACTTCTATTTGCCATGCCTTGAAGATTCTTTGTTGTGTATCATTTGTTGATCGACTCATATATCGACTCACCTCTTCAATTAGAGAGACATATTGCACTAGAATGAGGAGACACCAAGTTGTGGGCCATTGAATAGCATATTGCAACCAAAAAAATTGACCTTAGGGATAAAGCATGTGTTTGAATTGTCTTATTTGTGCTCAAGACCCATGAAAAACATTTGTAAAACATACACAATTCTATGGTTATTAGCAAATCCTTTTACTAAAGAGATCATCTGTTTGTCTTTCTCGAAGTTGCTTTGTCCTTTGAGAAACTGTTTGCTCATAAAAACCTCATATCAAAAGAATTCCATCTTTATTATTCTAAAAAAATAGTTGTTAGCAAGCCCATTCACAACAACTTTTGTCTCGTTGGTCCAACTTTCCCTTTGTCTAAAAAGTATACTTGTTCCCTCAAAACAACAAACCACTAAGCAAGTCCTAGTTACAAATCCTTTTTCCTCAATCCAAAGTTTTGTCCATTTTCAAAATATCCTTGTTACCTATCCTACTTGACCAAAAATAACACATTTTATCTTTGAAAGACCCCATCTTTTCATATACAAGTAGTTGTTAGCAAGTCCATTCGCAATAACGTTTTGCCTTCTTGGTTTATCCTTACCTTTTCCACAACTATACTTGTTATCTCAAACCCACAATACCCAACAAAATCCCATTGCAAACAAACCTTTTTTCTTAAAATCAAAAAAAGTTTACTCCTTCCGAGGTATCCTTTTTACCTATCCTACTCAACCAAAAAACAACACTTTTGTCTTGAAAAATGGATACTCCCTACTCTTAACTAAAATATTGTTAGCAAGTTCATTCACAACAAATCCTAAAGTCTAGTTTGTCCAGCTTCACTTAAGCTTTACCATTTTTTTTAGAACCTTAGCTATTTCTCAATTGATTTTTTTTCCCAACCCAAGGTCAAAAAGGTATACTTAGCGTAGTCACTACCTATAAAACCCCACAGTTGTGATCAAAATCTCTTAGAGTTAGATCATGTTAGGCCAACCCAAGACTAAGTTCAAAAAGGCTAAACTTCCATTAATACTAGTTTACAAGGAAATAGAAGCAGAACACAAGAAATACACCCCCAACCCGAGGATCGCCAAACTAGACCAAATCGAGAAAGAAAGTGCATACATAGCATTACAAACTGAGTGGGATTGCAAAATTCAGAACCTAACTCTATGATGCGGTGTTAATCAGAGCCTTATCAACAATTCTAGTGTTGCTCATTCTGATTAGGTCCTTCCTTTTTCCACACACACTTGTGCACTTATCTCCTCATAGGTTTAGTCATTTATGTAAAACACCACTACCACATACAAACATTTAAAATAGGATCACCTCCTCCCATTTTTACATCAACCTTAGGTTTTTAGAGAATCCTCCATGTACATCATTAAGACCTAGTACCTTCCACCATTTACTCACTTACTTAGAAACATTTAGCATCATTTCTTTAAAACTTTGTTTCCACTAAAAAAAATTTCTATCCATCCCACCATCATAGTTATCCTTGAAACTCAACATTTTCTAGAATAGGCTATCACTTGTATCCCACATCACCTTAAGCCAAAGGTTTGGGCCACATATTTCATATCACCATCATATATTCATGATCATATTTAAGGGAAACACAACCTCCTTTACTTAGCACCATATAATTTAGACTCCTAAAGTATCATATACACTTAGCATTATCCCTCTTTGCATTTTCATCCTTAGGAAAATTATCCTTTTATGCCACCCACCATACGTTTTGGTAAGAACACATAGAAAAAGAAGGACATGGATCCTAGTCATAGTAGTAACACATATCGAGCTCAGCCATACCCCATAGTTTCCATGATGCCACTAGACCCATCATTGTAAATCCTAGTAGAGACAGGTTCTTCCATAGATATTGATGCTTTCATGAACCAACCTGGCCGTGCCACCATTGTTAATGCCATCATAGATCAAAACAAGGAAACCATCATGGCAACTTTCTTAAGGGATAATGTTGGTGCCCTTTAATTTGGGCGTCTACTACCTATCGACATTTCAGATCCTAAACACCCTTTGTTTGGGTGGCAACCACCATCCACAGGGTCATCTATCCCTAATGGTCCTTTCTCTTCACTCAAAAAAGGGTATCAACCACCTCAAATGGAACTTGCAGACTCGAATATACCCTCAACCTAGGTGACTACCCCCATTCCACAAAACACCAATCCTATCCTCACTCAACCCTTAGTACATACTACATCTAAACCAACCCCAAGTGTATCATCTGCATGTACTTCCACCACTCATTTTTTCACTTCACAAAATCCTCCTTTTACATCCAACAACACTGCATTTTCCCTTCCACCTCACAACACATCTAGTCCATTTACTACTCAAATGCTGCCACTAAGGTCAAATACCTCATCTTCCATCCCACCCAACATCACAATCAACCCCTTTGTAACTAGCCAAAGTTCTTTGGCCTCATTTCCTTTAGGACCTTAGAGTGTTGCTATGATAAAAGGGCCTACCAGTAGCCTCCCCTCCAATGCTACATCCATGCCCATGCCTTAGGCACTTTCATTGATCACTTCGCAAGGCTTTTCACTACTAGCCTTTACCAACTACTTTTCTATGCTACCCTTAGGAAATGACCAAAACACCCAGCCACTACAATTCCTTGCTGTGAATACTCTACCTCAAATTAATTATCTTGCACTTGTTCATAATCAATTGCTTTCTCAAATAGGAGCACAACCAACATATATTAGGCAAGGTATATATTCCCAAAGCATGGCTCAGACATTACCAACATTACCAACCTTTTAGCCACAATCATCATGCCAAAAATATGCTTAGGTATCCACATAGAATTATCTAGTAAGGAAACAACCTATTACTTACCCTCCCCACCCACAATCTACCTAGTAGATGCATCAGTATGGACGAACTACATTTCCAACAACCCATAGCATCCATCCCACCAATTGTGCAACCTATTTTTTTGCAAACACCACATGGCAGTCAGGGTTTCCCATATCAACCTTCAATGCCTGTTATTTATCCCACACTAGGGGCACCTAGATCGGGGGCATTTGATCTCCCATCTATAAAATTTGAATGGGAGGAAATGAAAAATGCTCTCAAGGGCCTCAAAGATGGGATAGACTTCAAAACTTTTAAATTTGAAAATGATTTCCCATATCCATTTGACAAAACCATCACAATGACACTGTTTCCTAAACACTTTGAGATCCCAAAGTTTGATAAATTTAGGTAGAAAAGAAATCCATTCACACATGTCAAAGAATTCTATATGAATTGTCAAGAAGTAGCCTATAATGGTGTATTCCTCATGCGACTTTTTCCAAAAAGATTAGGCGGACCAACCCTAGAGTGGTTCTGTCATATCCCTAAGGGTACCATCAAAACCTTCGCTAATTTTTCTAAAGCCTTTGTGGCTCAATATGCCCATCTTCTCAAAACCAAATTATCTGTAGTAGACCTAGTTCATACCAAGAAAAAAGGAGGATAAATCCTTGCAAAATACTTACAATGTTGGAAAATCCTCACAACTAGGATCTCGTGTACCATCCTAAAACATCACCTTGTCAATATGTTCATTAATAATGCACATTCTAGTCTTGCCCATCACATGGTTATGAGCTATTTACAAACATACAAAGACATTAAGGAAAAGGGGATGAGACTTGAACAAGGGCTCATCAAGGAAGGTGTCATCAAACTTTACAAAGAAAACACCCAAGACTGAGGCCCAAGCAATGACAAAACATGGTATTGGAACAAAAACAAAAACATGATGATAGATGGTGTCATCGACACCTAACATGTTCATATCACTGGGGCAACTACCAATATTCCCATCACATTTTTTCAACATCAACTTTATTAGCAACAACCCCCTAGATATTAGCAACCACCTATGCAGACCAATCAACAAGTACCTACCCATCACAATCAAACCAATGCCATCACACTTTCGACTGGACCTAAACCATGTGTTTAGAGACAACCATGCATACACACCCCATTGGGGGAGCACCTTGATGCAATATTTAAAAAACTAGCCAAGGATAATCTTGTTTGATATCTACAAACACAACCCTTGGAACCTAATCAGTCTAGAGCCTCTTGGTATAAAGATAATGAGTTCTGCAAATTCCATCATGTCAAAAGGACATACTACTCTTAAGTGCATACAACTCAAAGATTATGTCCAAGACCTCATTGACCAGAAATAGATTATAGTAGGGGCACAAGCTTCACCCTATGCAGGGTTGATGATATATCAAAACACTTTTCCTCCTCATAACACAAACATAGGAAAAGCACCTACAAACACTCCTGTCAACAAACCAAACAATGTGCCACATAAACAAGGTGAAAACTGAGATAAGTCTCAAAACTATACCTCAACATATTTGGACTATGGGAGCCTTATTAGCTGCATATCACAAGTTGAGCCATCTATCAATGTTATAAACATCAAAGGCCTAGATACCAAATGTGTAGTTGCTACTCACTAAGCTTGACTTAATATAGCTAACCTACCTATGTCTCCACCATCAAGATCGCCTCCATCAAAAAATTCATCATGATCATGCTCATTAGGACCACAATATAATATCTTGGAACACCTTGGAAACACACCAGCTCAGATCTCTATTCTAGATCTCTTACGAACAAGTCCACTTTATCAAGAGATCTTTGACAGTACTCTCCATGAGTCATGCATCCCCACTGACATAAATGCCATCGAGTTTCACAACTTGGTTAGCCATCTTTCTGCATAATGTGCTTTATCCTTCAAAACCACTGACATCAAAACAGTTGAACCCGATCATATGTTGTCATTTTTTCTGACTTTGCAGTCAAATGGGTTATGATAGATAATGGATTGGCTTTAAATATATGTACCTTAAAATTTTTCAAATAGGTAGGTGATGCAGAGTTACACACCGGAAGTGTACTCTTGGTCTAGATTGCACTTAGACCCTTCAAACAAGCCAAACTTGCTTCTAGCCTTAAGAGATCCTTAAAGGACCTTCCACTCTTGGAAAATAACCTTCTCACAAGGTTTGACAACCTTCTCAATGCAAGGAATAGGTAAGCAAAGTCTGCTCCCAATTTGCTTTTAGAAATAGCATCCCACAACTAGGCCAAACATGGATCTATGCTTTAGGCCTCTCAACCACTTGATTTGATGGTCAACACACCTTCACATATCCCAATGTACTCTGAATCAACAACTTTTCAGATTCCCACACTTTTGTAATACACCCAACCAATACCTACCTAGTAAATCCTAGTAGGTCAGCAAAACCTGAGTTTCAGCCATATCTTTTGATTTCCCCAAACGACTTGGCAAATAAAATAGAGTTTCAGATACCCTTTTGTCTTCCCTTAAAGACCTCCAAATCTTAAAATCTCACTCCACTCCAGCATATCCCAACCTATGCAAAACACGCAGTCCTAATAGGCCTAATTAGGCTTGGTTTGTTAAGCAAGTGCAAGGAAATGGGTACACAGAAAAAGATACTGACTTGGATGGTGTTAGGGAAGGTCTAAGACTTCCAATTCAACCTTTGGTTGCACTCCAATCAACCGAACTTCACAATTCTACTTCCAAATCTGCATTCCGAGTTCAAATTCTATGCCTAACTTGAACTAGGGCATCATTGAAACTTGGACTCCCACCATGGAAACTACTCCTACTTCTAGAATCAACAAATGGTACATGTCTTCTCTCAGATTATTGGGTTTTGTACCCCTGAGGCCAATTAGGTGCACTCTAATGGCTCATTTGCACAAAACCCTGATTTTATGGAGGGTTTGGGACTCGTTTCACCCAATTTGCTCTAACTTTGTCCAAACTCCTTCAAATCACTCCAAATAAAATGCAAAGAGTCAATGGGACATAAAACTCTGCAAATCCACCATTAAACTTCTAGTCTCACGTCCGTACCACACGTGCAACCTCTGAAAACAGCGAATTAAACAGAAAAATAGGGAGTTCTTTATTCATCCAATGAAAAATCCGTACAAAATGAAGTTCCTCTGTTCTTTTGGGAAGAGGATCAATATATTTATAGCCTAATGACACCTAAAAACCGACCTCCAAGGCAGTTAGAGGTCGAATGTAACTGATTTGCAAAAGTTGCACAGTTTTCTTACAAAAGTTGTCAGCAACTTTTTTCAAAACTGCTGATATGAGCAACTTTTCATATGAAGACTTCAAAACACATTCTAAACGTGATATTATTGAGAATCATGGCTATTTAGGCCATATGAAACCCTCCTAAACACCTAAAACATTTATACCCTATAGGCTACTTACATCCTTGGTTTATAGGGTCACCAAATAAGATGAAGTGCCTACACAAATGGGCTCATATTTATTCAAACCTTGCATAAAAACTTCATAAAACTTCTAATTACATCCAAAGAGGTATGAGGAAGGAAGAATGAAGACAAGATGGAGTTTTTATCCATTCCTCTAATACCAAGCTTTGTGCTCTGCACCATACTACCCCTCTCCGAAAGAACTCAAGTCCCTTGAGTTGGGAATGGTGTTAAATTGATAGCTTGCTTTCTCTATCTCTGCTTGAGTCATCCATGTTGCATCCTCCTCAGGTAACCCAGCCCATTTGACCAAGTAGGTATAGTATGTGCCTCTTCGTGTCTCCATAGAAACTCTCTTGTCCAATATGCACTCAATTTGGAGTTTATGTGTCTTTGGCAATGCAACATCAGTAACCTGCTCTTCCAGACCTGTACCTGCATCCACAATATCAGTAGGTTCTTTGAAAGCAAACAAATCAGAGACATTAAAGATTGGTGACAATCCAACATCCGGTGGCAATTCAATTTTGTATGCATTGTTCCCACATTTTTGTAGGATCTTAAATGGACCAATTTTCTTTGCCATCAACTTGGTATGCTGTCCCTTTGGCATCCTTTCCTTCTTCAAATGGACCATGACAAGGTCTCCAACCTTGAACTGCAAATCCCTTCTTTTCTTGTTGGCATGTTCTCTGTACTTGTCTGCAGATTTAGACAGTCTGTCTTTCACTTGGTGTTGTACCTCCTTCATCACTTGTGCAAAGTCTTGAGCTTGGGCACTTCTCCTCTCCATCTGACTGACATCCCTTAACTCTAGTACTCCCCTTGGGTGTTCACCATAAACAATTTGGAATGGTGTCAAACCAATACTTCTGTTTATTGAATCATTGTATGCATATTCAGCTTGTGGTAATATATTATCCCATGATCCACCATATTGTTGTGCCAAGCATCTTAGTAGGTTCCCTAGTGACCTATTTGTTACCTCAGTCTACCCATCTGATTGAGGGTGATAGGTAGAAGAAAAATTAAGATTTGTTCCAAGTCTTTTCCAAAGAGTCCTCCAAAAATGTCCTAGGAACTTGGAGTCTCTGTCTGAAACAATAGACCTTGGTAAACCATGGAGTCTTACCACTTCTTTGAAGAATAGACCTGCAATGTTTGAAGCATCATGTGTAGTTTTGCAAGGGATAAAGTGAGACATTTTGGAAAATCTGTCAACAACCACAAACACACTGTCATTTCCTGCCTTAGTTTTTGGTAATCCCAATACAAAATCCATGCTTATTGAATCCCATGGTCTGTCAGGGATAGGTAGAGGAGTATAAAGCCCTGCATTTGATGAGTGCCCTTTAGCCTTTTGACAAATTATACAAGATTCCACAAACTTTCTTACATCGGACTGCATTTTTGGCCAATGGTAGAATCTCCTAACTTGCTCAAGTGTTTTGTCTAATCCAAAATGACCAGACATGCCCCCACTATGTTTTTCTTTGATTATATTCTCTCTATATGATCCCCTAGGAATACATAATTGTCCCCCCTTAAACAATAAACCATCTTGAATTAAAAAATCAGAGAGCTCTGTGTGATACCTGCCTTCCATGCTTTGGCAAACTTTATAAATCTCTTTGAAATCCTCATCTTGGCTGTATAGATCCTTCATACCTTCTATGGCAACGGTTTCAAGTTCAATTGATTGAACTAGGAGGTTTCTTCTGCTTAGGGCATCAGCAACTTTGTTTGTGATCCCTTTCTTGTGCTTGATTGAGAAAGTATATGCTTGGATGAACTCCATCCACTTCATGTGCCTTTGATTCAATTTTTCCTGCCTGTTAAGAAAGCTCAAAGCCTGATTATCAGTAAAAACAATAAATTCCTTGGAAAGTAAATAATGCCTCCATCTTTTTAAGGATTGGACCATAGCATACAACTCTGGATCATATACTGAATATTTCTACTTTGCTTCATTTAACTTCTCACTAAAGAAGGCTATTGGTCTGCCCTCTTGACTCAATACACCACCAATAGCTTTAGTGCTTGCATCACATTCTATGACAAACACTTTGTTGAAATCAGGGAACTTTAGGACTGGTTCTTGTGCTATCTTCTGCTTCAGCATTTGGAAAGATTCTTCTGCAGCATTAGTCCATACAAAATGACATTTCTTGCCCCCCTTAATGGTATCCACCATTGGAGCAGATATCCCACTAAAATTCCTTATGAATTTTCTATAAAAATTACATAAACCATGGAAACTTTTAACCTCACCAGCAGTGGTAGGAGATGGCCAATTTATTATAGCTTCTACTTTGGATGGATCCATTTTCAAAGAGTCCTTAGAAATAATGAAACCAAGAAATATCAGTTCATCCTTCACAAATATACACTTTTCCAAATTGATCTTGAGATCTGCCTCATGCAATCTTTTTAGGACCAAATCTAGATGTTTGAAGTGTTCCTCTTCATCCTTGCTAAACACTAGTATGTCATCTAGGTATACCACAACAAACTTGTTAAGGAAAGGCTTAAGTACCTCATTCATCAATCTCATGAAGGTACTTGGGGCATTTGATAGCCCAAATGGCATCACAAGCCACTCATAAAGACCCTCAGTTGTTTTAAATGTTGTTTTCCACTCATCCCCTTTTCTGATCCTTATCTGATGGTATCCACTTTTTAAGTCTACTTTGGAGTAAATTTTAGCCCCTCCTAAACACCTAAAACATTTATACCCTATAGGCTACTTACATCCTTGGTTTATAGGGTCACCAAATAAGATGAAGTGCCTACACAAATGGGCTCATATTTATTCAAACCTTGCATAAAAACTTCATAAAACTTCTAATTACATCCAAAGAGGTATGAGGAAGGAAGAATGAAGACAAGATGGAGTTTTTATCCATTCCTCTAATACCAAGCTTTGTGCTCTGCACCAGTAGGATACACTGAGGCAAATATCATTAATGAGGTAATCACCATCAAATCATATGACAACTTGGAGTGCACCACTGAAGGAACCATCTTGCTCCCTCTCAGAGTCAGCCCAACCAATCAAGAAATAGTTTGTCACATAGTTAATCTTAACCTTCCATACAACATCCTCCTTGGTTGCCCATGGATTCATTCCATGAAGGCCATTCCATCCACATATCATCAGTGCATCAAATTTCCACATAATGGCACTGAGGTAACCATCCATGCAGATCCTAAACCCTTTGCTTATTGTAATGTGGTTGAAGCTTCATACACCAACCATTATCCTGGAATTGAAATTGGCCACACCACGACTAGTTCCTTTAGCACCTACCATGATTCAGATACCATTCTAGTCTCCACTCTTTCCACAGTTAAGATCAACTACCAAGGTTGTGGTGAATATAGTCTCACAGATGCTTTTGTTGTCGATGCTCTACCACTTGATCCACATACTCAGGGGCACCCAAAACATCAAGGGCTAAGGCTAGATACCACCTCTCAACTTAGACAGATGGGCCCTACCACATTCATCACCAATGGTATCATTGATGGCAAGGAAATAGCTCCAGATATTAACACATGGCTATACAAAGAGCCACCTCCAAAAAGTGAAGAGTTTCTTGATCATCTTAAACAAAAGTACCCATGGTCACATCATCTAACCATTGAATAATGGGATTATCAAGGAGGTGGTCTAGGAAGTCTCAAATCAAGTATTAGGTAGCCCATAGAAGGATACCCAAAAAAGAAAAAGCAAGGCTTAGGCTATGGACTCCTCGTAACTGGGGGCACTACAAAAGATGGCAATGCCTTCACAGACATCCAAAACAATCTCATTGAGGTCAAAGACATTCCTAAGGAAGTAGAAAAGAAATCCTACGATGATATTTTCCTTGATGAAATTATCTTAGGAGCCTTTGTTCTTTTCCAATTATCACTCAACCTAATAGACCTACGACTCACTCACCCCGAACTCATTGATTGGAACCAACCCAGTGTTGTCCATGTTGACGAATTCGCTATTGAGCATGCACTTCTTAAATTCATGGGGACAAAAACACCACATAAATGACCACCACCACCATCAGCATATGTCTACAAATTGGATCCAACAGGTTACTTTAGGGAGGAGAAAGTCTCCCGTCACAAAAATGAATTGAAAAAATACATGAAAAAGCAAAAAAGAAAAAGAAAAACATCCTCTGGTGAAAACTCCTCTAGAGCAACATTGGATGACTCAAAAATTGAAATGAAAATAAAGGATGTATCTAATGGTGAAAACCTCTCATAGGCACCCGAGGATGGAGATCTCATCCTTCCCCCATAGAAGCATAGGCCTCCCATATCTTTAGTCTTAACAGAGGAAACTAGACTAGTCAATATTAGTCTAACTGAGATACCACATATCACATATATCACAACATCTCTACCACTCGAGTAGGTAGATCTTCTCATTGAAGTTCTCTATGAAAATTTTGGTCACTTTGCATGGTTGAGTAGCTACACGAGCCCACATATGAGAATGATGAATCAACATTGGTATGCATCTTGGTTGGTCCCCAATCCCCATGATAGCACAAAATTCATGCTTACCTACTAAATGGTATCATATCTCCCCATCTCACATGAACCCAACACTAGAACCTTATTTGTAGAACTTCCCATTATACTATTATCACCCAAATCCCATATCATCATGGTTATCATGATACTCTCTCTCAAGGTCTAGACCAAAACAAGGTTACAATGGCTCCCAAGGAGGTACACACTAGACTTTGTGGTGCTCCCATGAGCGGGATAGTTCTAGCTGAGAAAATTCTTCAAGCTAGGTATTATTGGCCTACTCTAGAGCATGATGCATGTAAATTTGTGAAATGATGTTTACCCTATCAAAAACATGATAATTTAATTCAAGCCCCAGCTCAAGATCTGCAACCTATAGCACCACCATGGCCTTTTTCCTATTGGGGGTTTGACCTTGTTGGTGTTATCACACCTCTTTCTTCAGCAGGACACAAGTGGATAATCACCGCCACCAATTATTTCACTAAGTGGGTAGAAGTAGTTCCCCTTATCACTGCCACAAGAGTTCAAGTGTCCAAATTTATCCTATATCATATCATATGTCACTTTGGCATCCTGCATAACATTTTTACTGACCATGGAGGTAATTTCAAAAATCTCAATATGGAGGAATTGTGCACTTCCCTTCACATCCATTACCACTTTTCTAGCCCGTACTTCCCACAAGGTAACTATCAGGCAGAGGCAACTAATAAAACCCTACTTAAAATCCTAAATAAAGTTGTCAATGATTCTAGCCATGATTGGCATTTACAAATAAATCTTTCCCTATGGGCATACTGCACCTCAATCCGTACATCCACCAGCACAACCCCATATTCCTTGGTTTATGGTGTTGAAGTAGTATTACCTATTGAGGTTGAACTCCCATCCCTTTGCATTTCTCTACAGGGCTAGATATTTGATGAAGATTATAGAGTGGCTTGACTTACTTAGCTTGATCTACTTGATGAAAAAGGGCAACAAGCCTATGACCACCTCATGGTCTACCAGAATTACCTCAAGCACAATTTCAATAGGAAGGTCCATTTGCACCACTTTCAAGAAGGAGACATGGTCCTCAAAGAGAACATGAAGGTTTAGATTGATCGAGAAAAGAAAGGCAAGTTCGAGCCCACATGGCTTGGTCCTTATGTGGTCACAACATCTTTTGGCTCAGAGGCCTATCGGCTATCTACACTTGAAGGTGAAGTCCTGAATGATCCTACCAACATCATTCACCTTATGAATTTCTACACCTAAAAATAAAATTCTTAGTAAAAAATAGTTAAAGAAAAAACAAGTGTCCAATGGAGAAAACTTGGTAATTCAAGCGGCTTGGATAGGTACCCTGGTGAGAACCTAGCAATTAGGCACCAGGTGTCAGCCTTTTTATTATCTATCAATGAAATATGTCTCCCCCATCACCACTCCATATCGCATCATCCATCTCCTTGTTTTTTCAAGGTCTCCCTCATAGTTTCACTTTCATACCCCCGAATCAACTCATGGCATTTCCTTTTTGTTTTCACCACTTTGCAACACCCCATCTAGATCATGTATTATAGCTCTCACTCGTATATCTACCCTACCATTGTACCCTACCCCATGTATCATATTAGATGTACCCTACCATTGTACTCTACCCCGTGTATCATATCAGATCTACCCTACCATTGTACTCTACCCCATGTATCATATCAGATGTACCCTACCATTGTACTCTACCCCATGTATCATCTCAGATGTACACTACCATTGTACTCTACCACATGTATCTTATTAGGTGTTTTTCATCCTTGTACTTTACCATATATATCCTACCCAACAAGTAGTATTCTGTGTATCATATCCTTGTACTAACAATAGTATCATATGTATCATAATCTTGTAAATACAACGGTATCCTAATCCTTGCAATGAAATGTTGTGCTTTACATCTTGCGCCCCTGTAAAAATAATTGTATTATAACAATGCTATCTCCTCATCCTGAGCTTCCGTCCCCTCTTCATATATGTACTCTCTATTTTATTCTATCCTATGTTCCAAAGTCCTTATTCATTGTATAGTCATGCTTGTACGTACTGTCTAGGTCTTATTGTGACACCCTATGTCCCTAGCTTGTCATCTGTGGAGAAGAAATCATTGCCCCTTTTGTCAGTATCCTACACATCCTGTTCTTAAAGTCCTTTTCCAAATGTTTCTTCCTTATTTTCAAACCATCCGTAGCTACTCATCCTGACCTCTTTAGCAAAAGGTTACTTTTTTACACTTTTGTTCTTTCTTCTAAAATTTTTTTTTTTTTGTATATTTTGGTTGGTCGCTTCCACATAGTTTTAGTTGTTCCCTCCTCAAGGTCACCATGGTCTTTTCATATCATGGTGTGTTTTGACTGGGGCAACTCAAAGGCATGGTTTCGATCATAGTCTTTTTTCTACTTGTGAGTCACTCGAATATCACCCTTGTATATTTCAAACATGTTTTCATTTCTAATAACATGATGCACTTGGGCGATATCATTTGCTTGTGAATCACCCAGCATCGTTCCCACACTGATCTCTTTGGGACTCATGTGTGACGCTGGGTCAATCCTTGCGTGCTTTTTTTAGTCAGTCCTATGTAATATTGGGGAAAAGGCCTTGATGTTCTTAGCAACCTTGGTAGATCCCTAATATTCCTATATCAAATAAAGTGCTCACACTACATGGTGGTACTTCTTTGCAAAGTACCTTGCTCTCAAGCTTCCTATACACCCCACATCTATTTCCTTGTCACTTTACTTCCCTTTCCTATCATAACCCATGGTATCCTCTTCCTTTACATCACTTGTCTCTCTCAAACTTCACATTTTTCCACTATCAGAATCTTTTGGTTCAAATTCCTTACCATCAAACATGAATTATCTTCATTATCGTACTCTTCCAACTTCTCATTCCTAAGGTTCCACCACCATCCTGATGTGCTCCTTATCATAAGTTACTATCCTAGCTCTATGTCTACTATCCTCCTAACTCTGAGTTTGTTGGTCAATCATTTTCCAACATCCTCCTCCTTAGAGTTAGTATCTCCTATGTTTTTATGATCATTTGTTTTAATCATAGCTCGTTATCCTAATTCAAGAATTGGTTATCCTATCCCACCATCATAATTTGTCTTGTATCTCATTATTGTCATCATTACCTACATCTATTTACTATCTCCTTGCCTCCTAGAATTTAGCATGTTGTATTATCATAGCTTGTGTTCATCTACCCTTTTATCATACCTTGGATCTCTCTTATATCCTAGCATTAGATCTTTCATCCACTATTTGATATTTTAGCTCACTTAGCATATGTTATCATCAACACATATCATAAATATCACATTCATTCTTTAGTTTATCATAAAAATTCATGCAATTGTAGTTTGTGTTCATTTTAAACCGTAATTCATTTTTAGTTTGTGTTCATTTTAAACCCGTAATTCATCTTTAGTTTGTGTTCATTTTAAATCGGTAATTCATCTTTAGTTTGTGTTTATTCTAAATCTATAATTCATCTTTAGTTTGTGTTTATTTTAAACCTGTAATTCATCTTTAGTTTTTTTTCATTTTAAATGTGCAATTCATCTTTAGTTTCTATTCATTTTAAACCCATAATTCATCTTTAGTTTGTGTTCATTTTAAACCCGTAATTCATCTTTAGTTTGTGTTCATTTTAAACCTATAATTCATCTTTAGTTTGTGTTCATTTTAAACTTGTAATTCATCTTTAGTTTGTGTTCATTTTAAATATGTAATTCATCTTTAAATTGTGTTCATTTTAAATATGTAATTCATCTTTAAATTGTGTTCTTTTAAAAATATGTAATTCATCTTTAGTTGGTGTTCATTTTAAAATTTGTACTTCATCTTTAGTTTGTGTTCATTTTAAAATACTATATAAACTTTCTCATCATCATAAAAAAATCACATCAACACTATCATAAGCAAATCACATCATAAAAATCACATCCAAGCATATCACATCATGTCAACGCTATTATAGCAAATCACATCATCAAAATCACATCAAAACATATCACATCATATCTGTACTATCATAAAAAAATCACATCCTACACTATCAACACCAGCCTCATCCTCACAAATCCATCCTATCCTACATCATAATCTATTAGCAATATCATATCTATCATCAGACATCACATCCTACATCACAAACTATCAACAATATCATAACTTTCATCAAACATCACATCATGCATCACAAACCGTTAACAATATCATATCTCTCATCAAATATCACATCCTATCTATCAACACGTCAGTCTCTAATCCACATCTCAACATATATAAAACTCACATCGTAACCATACTCATGCAATCATAAGTCCATACACATATCCCACCCCAAAGAATGATCTGCTCTCTCTCTCTCTCTCTCTCTATATATATATATATATATATATATATATATATATATATATATATATATATATATATATATATATATATATATATATATATATATATATATATATATATATCTCCTCACAAAGAATAAATGAATGAATAAATGAATACATCCCCCTTGAAAAATCCCATAGTCCATCAGAGTCAAAATATATAGTATCCATATCATACATATAGCTACAATGGGTTTGTGCCTGCATGAAAATACATATATCTTAATCTACCAATACATCCAACAAAATGCTAATCGTAAAAGTATACCCAACATATCATTGGACTCCCTAATCCATCGTCTCCTCCTCTAGATCCTCCTTTGTGTCCCTCCCTACCCCTGGTGCTATTGGTGGTGGAGATGGTGGCCTCATCAGTCCTCCTCCTATCCCTGAGCTCTCTACCTCATCCCTCCTCCCCCTCATCCCCGTCTCTCACCTCTAGCTTTGTCCTATCTTGTGACTCTACCTTGTGCATAAAGACCCACCTATACTTTGCAAGCCCCTAGTGCTCCATCCACTCTCCCCCTCCTTGCATACTCGTGTGGGTCCCAATTGTCCCTAACTGTGTCAACTATCTATAATGCTCTATCTTCTCTGCAGGGATCATTGCATGGTACCTCCCCTAATAGAATCCTGCTCCCTCTCTCTCAGATCCTCTACCTCTGCTCATATCTCCGCAACTCCTCCATCCCTCTACCCACAGCCATTTGCACTCATAGGGTCATCACCTCCACCACAAGTCTATCCCACTCCTACTACATGGCCTCCAATCTCACCTGTACTACCTAACTCTCTAGGCTAACCACATATAGCCTCCCCTCCATCTACCCAACCTCCATTTGTAGTCTCCCCATCTCTATCCATGCCTTGTCTACCTAGCCCTATGCCACATCCCACTCTTGGCATAACTGATCCTACACTATCTTGAGCTAATATCTCTCCTGCTATGTATCTTGTAGTAGTTGGCTAGTGGCATCATAAATCGATTGCAATGATGTGTATCGTGCTACCAATCCATCATCCCCTCCCCCTACAAATGACCCTCCTCCTCCACCCCCTATTGGCCTTTGTAGCCTCTGCTCCCCCTCCTCCTACAGTCTCCTCTCTTTGCTACCCTCTTCCCTCCTCTCTCTAATTTCCCCCCCCTCTCCCCTCCTTTCTCTAACTTTGCCCCTCTCTCCTCTCCTCTCTTCAGCTGTACCCCTCTTTCCTCCTGCCTCCCTACTCTCTACCTTTGTCACACTAGCCCCTCCTCCTATGCTATGGTCTCTGCCCTCTATTGAAGCCCTCTCACTACATATCTACCCTGCCTAGCTATGCAGGCTAAATCCCCTGCCACCATGGCTGCCCTAGTCACCTATGCCCATCCTACTGGTCTTGACTGCTAAAACCAGTCTCGATACTCTTGTGTGGACCCTACATTTGTTGCCTTGCCAAACCAATCCTACTGTTGTGGCTCTAACTCTAGCCATGCCTAAAGCAACCCCTCTCTCCATAGTGCTAGCTTGTACATCAACACTGGCTCATGAGTCACTCACTGATACCAGTTTGGCTCCCTTGGAGCCACCTATCACCATCCAAACTATCGCAAGGCCCTATCT
The DNA here is from genome assembly GCA_028749045.1 of Cupressus sempervirens. Lineage (NCBI taxonomy): Eukaryota > Viridiplantae > Streptophyta > Pinopsida > Cupressales > Cupressaceae > Cupressus > Cupressus sempervirens. The sequence continues at coordinate 330,933,078 of CM053784.1, forward strand.
GACTGGTACTACTCTATGATGTACTCCCACCATCTAAAAATGAAGCAAGGTGATATCGTATATGATAGCTATTGTCCCTCCTCTTCCCATGGCCCTATACCCATATAGGGTCTCCATACAATCATCGTAATCTCATAAATCTTGACTCTCTACTAGTCCACATCCTCTGTATGGTGGTATGTTAGTGGCTCCCCCTAGTTGTATGCCACTGGCTCCTCTGCCTTCCTATCTCTCTGACCAATAGGCTTAAATATTACAATATGCTCCCAAGCTCCTTGTCGGCTGTCTCCTTGATACATAATTTGGTGTAGATCTTGGTGAAGCTCCGCCATCATCAATGATCCGCAAGATGCTGGGACTCTGACGTCCACTATCTGCATGATCACTAGGATCAACACCAATGCCACTCTTGTCCCCTTGTATTTGGGGCAATGTACCCTAATACTAGCCAATACACAGAAGTAAATCCGTCTCTTTGGGGCTACTCGATCCAAATACTCATCTAGTGCAAATTGTCCCCTCTGAATTTAGAATGACACACTTGGCCCTATCAATCACTGCACCACTACCTCTATAGTCATCTCTCTCATCACCATCACTAGCATCCCTTGTACTAGTAATCTAAAGATCTGGTATACATCCTCTAGTATCACCATCATCTCTCCTATGGGTAGGTGGAAGGTGATTATCTCACTATGCCATTGCTTGCACAAAGCTGTAACCATGGCCTTATATGTATGCATGTGGGGTAGCCTCACCAAGTATCTAAGATCAATGCTCTTGATCCTCATCCAATCCACTACTATCAGTTGGTGCCCTATGCATAGTACAACTGCCTATCACTTGTGTAGCACCAATGCATCCAGTGACCACTGCACACCAAAAACTAATCACACATTAGTATTCATTTCCATACTTCACCTACCTTAGCTTTCCACCCCTTATCTTACCAGAACCTCTATTTTTCTACATTTTCCCCCCAAAACCTGCATTCTCGCGAATGTGTTCCTGCAGGATTTCCCTTTGACCTTTCCTCCCAGTCTATTTTGACTCGTGTTCCTGCCTATGTTCTCGCACAAGCTTACCCTAGTGATCCGATAGACCCATGTTCTCATGAGATTGTGTTTGCATTTTCTTTCCCCAGTCAACCCTATCTCATTTGATTCGAGTTCTCGTGCAAACTTACCTTGCGATCTCATAGACACATGTTCTTGTGAGATCGCATTTGCATTTTCTTTTCTTGATCAACCCTATCCTATTCCTGTGTTGACCTCAGTCCTCCTGTGGAATTGCATCCCCATAGATGTATTTGCACTTTCTCTAGTAGGTACATGATCCCACTTATGTACCCTCAGTTGTCTATAATATTTCTTTCCCAAATTTGTGATCCCGCCAAACTTTTTTATCATGCCATTTTTGTACCTACTCCTAGCTATTTTTGTAGGATCATGATCTGGCTAATCCCACATGCAATCCCACCAGAGCCAAGTCTGTGAGATTAAGTTTTTGTGTTTGCAGGAATGCTCTAAGCTACTCAAAAATTTAAAATACTAGAAAGGTTTTCGAATCTATTGAACGATCGGGCATCCATCGCACTCGTACTCATTTCACCACATCTAATTGATGCTCAAGTCATCCAATCACCACCATCGTAAAGTCCAACTCAAAGCTCTTGGTAGCAATATCTCCTCGTTAGTCTAAAAGCAAATAAACCTTTCTAGCCCTCTTCCAGACCATTATAGGCCCCCCCCGATGCCCTAGCTATCTCTACGACTCCTCTAGCAACCTCCCCCACTGGCTTACTGCAACCTTTCCAAGAAGTCGTCATGCCTCATGTTCTTTCCTTGCCACCTTCTTGAGGGGGCATCACCTAGTCCATTCTCTCCTCTTCTACTCAAAACTAGGGCAATTGTGTTACTTTAAGTGGTCTTCTTCATGTCTTTTATATTCAAACTTCTTTGAAATAATGTTGTTTCAACACTATGTCAAAGAGGAGCAAAATGTAGACACCTAAATTTGATTACACAAATAGGTAATCATATTTAGTCATCTCCTAGGACATTATTGATTACATATTTACTATTTAATTAATTAATCATCGTACCCTAGTTAATTAATTAATTAAATTAACTATAGTCCAATTGATGAGATCAAATGATAACCCAAAATCAATTTATCAATTAAATCCCTATTCCTCTATTAAATTAAATAAATCCTCAAGTTTATTTAATTTAATTGCATAACCCCATTTTATTAAATAAATCATTTAATAAAATATCTAAAATCCTAAAAACATACCTAAATCCTATCCTAACCCCTAATCCAAGCCATTCACCCATACTAACCTCACTTAGCTACCTAACTAACCCATCCCATCAAAGCTAGGTCACTTGCCTCCTAATCCCCTTTCTAAACTAAGCCTAATCACCCTCTTAAACATGTGCACAACTTTAAGCAAGGGTTAAGACTTGCTAACCCAAGCTAAAGTCAACAAAATCATCCTCACCCTTACCCTCCAACATTTATGACTCTTACATCCCCTTTATGATTCTCACATCCCTCTTACATACTCAACCTCCCTCATTACTCCCTTGACCAACCCTTATCCTATCCTCTCACACTGATGTTTAAGATATTTTAGGTGATGATGATGGAGTTTTCAAAGGCTATGATGACCCTAAAGGCACATCTGATGATGGTTGAGGTGTTTTAGGTGACGTAATACCACCTAAGTGTGAGCCATGCTCAATGATAACATATCTTAATGATGCAGCTACATGAAGAATCTATAAATTAGTAGACTGATTTACAATTGTAGGGAGAGCGAAATGAGGCATGATTTTTCATGATATATGTCATCTCTCATGTTATGGTACAACCCTATGAGCCCCAAGTCTATCCTAGGCAGAGCCTCTCCCTGTACCCTGGAACTCATGGATATTAAAGTAATTTGGCTTCTCACCAAGGATGAACTCACAGTATAGTTTTGTCAAAAAATATAGAGGCACCTCATAATTATTACATGGTGGTAGGTCAAATACCACACACCACCTATCCCAAAAACATGATCTCGTCCTAGCATGAGTGCACCAATGAATAGGAAAAGTTTTGGTTGTGTGTAATAGGGAGTTGCTAGATATAGGATCCATGAAAAAAACACATGTACTATCTTTCTTTATGTCCTTATCTTTCACTTGCTGATATGATAATCCTTTGGCATAAAATACATGACACCTATCCCTTTATGAACCCCATTTTGTCACCTCCCTAGACACCTCATTCACATTTTGGGCCATTTGTTCAAGTGTATTGCTAGGGTTGAGTGGTGAGGAAGTGTAGATGACCACAACCTATTGACCATTTGGGTAATGTGAGCGCTATTTTGTGTAAGGTGGTTTATGATGTCCTCTTACATAGTATTTACATGATGTAATGGTATGCATCGAGGGTTTAAGGAGGTGGTGGTTATTGAATGAGAACATTAACTGGAGGGTTTTGTGCTTGTATTGTAGTGGGTGGAGGGTTTTTTGTTTGTGTCACAATGGGCAGAGTTTTTTTTTTGTTGTGTCACTATGGGTGGAGGGTTTGATTGTGGTGTTTGTGTTGGAGGTGGTCTTTTGGCTCTACCTCATTTTCTTGGATTCGTTGATGCATATAATATTATTTAAAAAAATAAATAAATTAAAAATTTGACAAATTACAAAAATGCATTACAAACTATGATGAAAAAAATACACAAATGACAAAGAGAATGAACACATACTTTTTTTGCGAGGCACCATTAACAAAATTGCAAAAAAAAAAAAAAAAAACACTAATTTATTTACAAACCCAGTCAAGTTTTTGCCTATCACTATCACGTACATGCTACTACTATCATTTGAGGGTATAAAAATGCCCTCAAACGTGGGCAACATAAAATATTAAACAAAACTCAATCAGGTTTTTTAGAAATAGAAATTTAAAAAATTTGATCGAGATAGTTTATTACTATTATGGCCATGCTTGGTAACCAAGCTTGGTCGACATTTTAACTTTTGAATATCTTGATTGGGTTATTAGAAACTTGATCTCATTATTGAGAATTTTTGTGATTTTTGATGGGGTGTCCATGTTTTTGTACATGAAATTGGTGTACACACCCATATTCAATATTAATTCAACATTCTTATTTAAATTTTATTGAATGTATAAAATTCTCACATGTAAGTCTGCATTTGGCATTGAATATGAGGCAAGGAATTAATGTATGATTAGCAAGACAAAACCTATGCTTCACAGTGTAAATATCTCACCCAAAGAACTTTGCAACATTCACATAGGGAATTTAATATGAGAAGTGCCACATAGAAGTCAAGGATTGGAGACAACCAAATGGATTGGTAATCAATAGACATGAGCATACAAGTTTTCTTTTAATCTAACTTAACTCATGATTTGAGAGCTATACAAAGAAATTTAATGTATTCTCCAATAAGGATGGTGTGCTCTTAATACAAGAATGTTAAATAGTGTCTATTAAACCACCTAACTCAAATAAATAGATACTAATAAAATCACTTGAATAACAAATCAATGAAGCTTAAAAATAATTTGTGAATGAAATATCTTAATGATGTGCATAGGGGCTTTTACCCACTAGTGAACTATACAAATGAACAAGTTTTCATCTTCAAATATCCAAACAAACAAGATTCCTAATGTATTTAGGATAAAAATCATTGAACCCAATAATTTTGTTTAACTTTAAATTAGGTTTGAATAGGGAAAAAAGTGCTCATTTTCCCTCCAAAATCTAAATTCATATTTTTGTCTTCAAACATCCCTACTCACATATCATTGGCTAATGATATTAGAATCTATAAAATTTGATTAAACAATATCCAAAGGTCCTTATAATCTAGGTGTACATATAATAAGATTGAAAACTATTAAGGTTGTGTTTCCCTAAATTATTTCCCATAATGACAAGAAATAGAAAATAGGCTATGAAACATCCAATGATATTATGGAGAAATAGGACATGAAAGTATCCTCTTTGTGATTCTTTCCCTTGGTAAATTCAATTTTGGGTGCTTCATGATTTTGGCTCCTTCCCATGTAGCATTTGTTTATCTCACTGAGACTCTTTGATATTTTTGTTCTAACATCTTCTCTAGTGCCCATGATAGATTCCAATATCAAAATAAGTTTTCCTTCATTGTCAAATTCTCACAAACCTTTGCGTTGTATAACATTTTTCCTTGGTGACTCTTTAAGACAAGAAACATGAAATTGTTGTTTTTGGGTAGTACTGGTTAATAGGCTACTTCTTCCACCTTTCTTATAATCTTAAAGGATAATATAATATTGTTTTTAAATTATTTACTCCTTTCTTCTCTAATGAATATTTCCTATAAGGATACAACCTTAAGTAAACCACATCTCCAACATCAAAATTATTTCTATATTCCATAATGTACATATATCTTCTAGTGGTTTTCGACATGTTAAAATGTTCCTTAAGGGGTTTAAATACAATTTTGAATCTACTTGATCATATATATTGCTCCAAGAACCCTATTTATGTGATTGAAAGATCTAGAGAGGTTATAGTAGTATATACATACTATGGGGTTGGAAATGTGAATCGAGGATATATAACAAAAGTTCATCACATAACCACACACATATACATAAAAAAGAGAGGGAAGTCAAGGAGATAACTCCTTTCAATCCTAATTCTAAAGAACTAGATCTAGAAAGATTAGTGCTAACCAAACAGTTAAGGAACACTAATTCAAACCAGGTCTAGGAAGAATAAGGGGATCAATAACCAAATCCTTGAAAACTCTAGATGATATGATAAGCTAGAGCTAGATGTAGATGAATGTTATAAAAACATAAAGAAGGTAAAGAAAATGCCTTTAGAATATATTTTTATGCTTATTGTACAAGTAATCTAGGCCTAAAATTGCACAACAGACAAAACCCAAAAATTGTTCGATGATCTATAAAGGGAAAATTGGATGATCAGTGACCCAATCAACTTTGATAGAATGAGTGTGCAACATATTATAATTATGCATTTATGAAGAAAGCCAAAAAGTGTACTCAAATCTGTAACCTTTTTGTTGATCTAATATTCACAACCTACAATATGAGAAGGTTTTTGTTGTTGATGGGAGGTTTGCCTTGGTCAAACCCTAGTTAGGAATTAACCTTGAAAATAATTGAAATAACATGAATATAAATTAAATGTATGAATTCACCTTACAATAGTAGGATCTCTCAAATTGAATACAATGTGCTTACTTCACCAATTGATTTGGATCAAGAAGATGAATAGATTTAGAAGATGGAACAAAGGATCTTGAATGGATTGAGGAAGATCTTGAAGAAAAACTCCTTCAATTTCTTGAATGCTTGAATCCTTGATCATCAATAGAGGAATTATTAAAGACTTGAAGGATTGAATTCTTGATTGTGTGTGTTAGCATGATGTATATGTTCTTGGATGTCAAATGGAGAAAATGGAAGGACTTACATAGATCTCAAAATTGACAAATTCCTGTAGGCTAATATGCCAAGAAATTTTCATCCCAAAGGTATTCAGACACGTGAACCAAATAGAGGTCCCAAAATAGGGCCCAATCAAGGGTGCATTATGGACATAATTGGCCCATCAAGGACACACTATGCCCCTAACAAAAAAGGGCCAAAACTTTCATGATCCCTTCGAGATCCCAATATAGGTCACAGATCCAAGAAATCAGACACAGGTATGAGATATAGTTGTTTCTATGCAAAGAGTAGATTCCAAGTGGATAGATTAAGGGAATGGAAGACCTAGCAGGATAGATCATATCTTGATCTCAATTCCATGAAAGTAAGAGTCTTAAAGATATTTTTTATAGGTTTCACACCAATTCTACCTAGAAGGAAGGACAAAAAAGGGAAGAGAGAAAGAAAGGTGCAAGGAGATTAATGATCTCACATTAAATAGGTGCTAAACATTTAAATTTGAGTGCTTTCAATTTAAGGTGATACATAGAATGTATAGATTTGAGAAGAACTTAGGAATCATACTAATCATCCAAGGCTAAAGTACTCCAAGCTATACTCAGGATTTGTATTCACCACCCTATGACTAGGATGTAAAAATGAGTAGAGTGCATGCCCCTGTGTTAAATTTATTTCTTATACTTCAACATCAACAATGGCTTAAACATAGTATACATATATCCATAGATAGACATTTCCACTATGAGATGCCCCTGAGACAAGACAAATCAAGGGAAATAAGCACTTAACATATTAAGAGAACAAAGGTATCTACTAACTTCGAGGTCAGTATGATCATATGATAATATGTAATTATTATATCAAGTATGAAATATAATCACCCAAATGAATTAGAACTACAACACAATGGAAGGAAGACACATGAGAGTTATGAAGAAGAGTGTATTTGGACAAATAGCATGGAGACCAAAAATAATTGGTGCTACCTGTTGGAAATATTCAAGATATAACAGTTTACTGAGAGGGGAGGGGTGAATCAGTAAACATAAAATCTTTAAATCAATTCATATTAACCAGTAAAATATTTAATCATCTAATCTGCAGTATGAAGACATTCATAACACATAAGCACAGAGATTTTGGTGACCCAGAAACCTTCCAAAATAGAAAGTAAAACTGGGGTGGGGATGAAACCCACAAATCTTCTTTACTGCAGTAGGAAGTTAGCCGGTTAAGGCATACAATGATCACTTCTGGTGATCTGCCCTGTTAGGAGCATAAAGGATTGTTATATCCACCTTGTTAAAGGATTTGAAACATACTTCATAAGTATGCACTCTGTTAGGAGATTTAGTACAAAGACTGTTAAGTCTACCCTGTTAAAGGATTTATAAAAACTGATTCACCTGTTAGAATGAAACAGTGGATCTGAATACAACTGATTGCTGATAAGATCCGCTATGCTCTGATACCAATTGTTGGAAATATTCAAGATTTTATGTTTACTGATTCACCCCTCCCCTCTCAATAAACTGTTATATCTTGAATATTTCCAACACTACCATGTGTCACAAATCCAAGAGGACAAAATAATGACACAAAATTTTTATTCCTTTATCGCCTTACACCAACAAAGCAAGACGGGTCATTTAAATAAATATAAACAAACATTCAATAGGCATAATATGGGGGAAGCACATCATAATAGGAAAATGCACAAAAAGCTACTATGCTAGAGCACTCACTTCAAGCTTGTTTCTCTCATCCCCTATATCAATCAATAGTAATAAGAGAAGGTGGATAACTTGTAAGAGAAGCTATATCCAACATAGTAGGAACAATAGCTAAATCTAAAGAAGGACCTTCAGGAGAGGCACTATGCTCAAGAATAAATGTAAATGTAAGCTACATAGCAATCATGTTAGTTAAATAAACATCAAGATCAATAATATCACACTCATCATCATCTAAAGTATCTTATTCATCAAGATTAATAACAATATAATCCAAAATAGGAATATCAAATTTATTTATATCATTAGTATGATTAAATTCCTCTATAGACATGGGTCAATGAGAAGCATTCATAGGATCTTAGAGGTTCTTTCAACATTCACGAGCATGTCGGTTACACTTAGTTTTACTAGAGATTTTTTGAGAAGAAGGGGGATCAACAACCATATTTTCCTTACCTTTTCATGGGACAAGAGAATGAACAACAAGAGGTTGAGAACTATAAGGAGGAACCACATTAAGATAAGGATCCATAGTAGAAGAGGGAAACACACTAGGAGGATCAATAGGTGTAAGAGGTGGTTGACCATTAGAAATAGAAGACTCAGAAAAACTAGACATAGAAGGTGTAGGAAAAAGACCATGAGAAGTATCTTTAGGCATACTCAACTCAAAAATATTTGTCATTTATGAGCTTGATAAGTCCAAAAACTATAATTTGGATGAGTAGGAGGTGTATTCGGAATAGAAGGCCAAACAAAATCAAGATTAGCACAATGTCAAGGTCTAGAAGGATGATAAAGACTATGATTGATCATCTTAATATCACCATCATAAGAAAATTTAACACACTAATGAATAGGGGAAGAAATGGATTGCATGGAAGTCAACCAATGTGAACCAAGCTTCACTTGGAATTAATCAAAAATAGTAATAACACAAAAGGTACTATTCACCACTTTACCACAAAGCTCAACAAGTAAAGAAATAGAATCTTGAGGAGGATACAAGAAACCATTACAAGTCTAAATCCAAGTACCAGTTGAATCATAAAAATCACAATGTTCTTCTTAGCATATAAATGTTCCTCAAAAATAAAATTAACCATAGAAATAGGATAAAAAATAATCCATAAGAAGGATATTTAGCAATCTGAGTAGTAATATAAAGATGACCATCAGGAGCCTTAAAAGTATCAACATCAGTAAATAAAATAGCAAGGGCCCTAGTATTCTTATGATTAGGTTTAGGTTTAGGCTGATCATTTTATATAGAGGGAATGCCTTTATTAGGTGGAGGTGGAGGTTGTACTACATGTTCTACAACATTAACAATATTATCATTCTCTCGTCATAATATATTTTAAGCAACATCCAGTTTGGGAGAAGAAGAAGGAGGATGTTGAACAATAGTATTAGTAGTGTGTTGAGGTGAAGGATTAGTATAGATTTGAAGATTTTTATTATGAGGTGCCACAGATTTTATTCCCAATATCATGACTATCAATAGATAATGCATTAGAATAATTCAAATACCGAATCTTATGCTTCAAAGAATAACTTGCCTCAATATCATGACCAAGCTGAGAATGATATTGACAAAAGAATTGAGGATTAAAGTGAAAACTTAATGTAGTAGAGGGAAGAAGTTATTTAAGAGGAGAAAATGAAATCATATTATCACTAACCTACCTACCCATTATAGAATGTAAAGACTCAAAAAGAGGAATAAACTTACGATTCGTCCCAAAAATAGAGGAAGAAATAACAGTACCTCAAGATGTAGTAACTACTTGTTCATGTACTATAGTTGCGTCTTTGTTAATCTTGACATAGCTATTAATTTTATGGAATTTGTTAAGATTAGGTGTGGCATCACTCTAATCAATGGGTACATGAGCCATTGGATTGGTGCTCTCAAACTAACTCACTTGTAATTGATAATGATGAAGCATTGCAAAAAGTTATGAAAAGAAAGAAAACTCAGTAAGAAGAATCTTATCTGTAATGTCTTTTTATAAATTTATAATAAACATATGTTGAATACCAATATCAAGCACATAATAAGAAATATGAGCATGCAAATACTTAAATCTACTAATAAAATTAGTCACTTTTTTTTAGGACCTTGTTTACAATGCATCAAGTCAATCCAAGAAATAGTAGGACCAAAATTATTTTGAAGTTTTTGTATAAAATCATGAGAAATTTTATGAAAGGAATAAATAGAATAAGGTGACAAAGAGAAATTCTAATGCAAAGCTTTGTCACAAAAGGTACGAGAAAACAACTTAGATAAAATCCTACGGTCATGAGCATAATCCCCACATAGAACCTATAAAGTCTCAAGCTATGTGATAGAATCACCTTTACCATTATATGTATCAAGATGAGGCATATCATCTTGTTGAGGAGAAAAAATTTGGGTAATGTCAAAAAAAGAGAGAACAACCCATATCATGTATAGGAAAATTAAACCTAGATTGAGTAAATGAAGCAAGTTGTTGTTGCAAAGAAGAAATAGTTTGAGAAATTTAAGGATATTGGAATCATTAGAAGTAATAGGTGGAATAAACACATTTGATACACTAAGAAGAGTGTATGAATCAACTAGAATATAAGGGACTACAGGAAGAACACTAGGAACCACAATAGATAGAGTAGGATAAGTAAAAGGAACACTATTATATGAAGGTTATGAAGTAAAAAAGGAAGCATATGAAACATTCATAGGAAAAGAAGGAATAGGAATACTAACAAGAGGAATATAAATATGAATAAAAGCAGTCAAAATAGGAGTGACATAAGAAGAAATGCTAGAGATAGGTGCAGAAATACACAAAACAGGTTCAAGAGTAAAAGCAGGTGGAGTCATTCCTAGTTCATAAGCAATTTGAGTCAAAGGCTTAACATGAGTATGGAAAAGGTGAGTAAGAACACACAAAGTATTATCTCTAATGTTCATCATTGCATATCACTTTCTTAAGAGCACAAAAAGCAACAATAGCCTTAATATTATGATTCTCTTGAAGAAGCCAATCATGCATTTTGTCAATCTCAATAGCAAGTTTATCAACTTGTTTAGGAGGAACTCTTAAAGCCTCATCATGAGATGAATGGGAAGAGATATGCTCCATAGAAGAATTAAAATCATGAGAAACTATAGGGTCACTAAGGTTCCTAAGGTGAGGAGAAGAGGAATCTAGATCAAAGAGATCCATGAGTCTATGACTTCTCCTAATAGAAATACTATAAATAGGACTGAAAGTAGTAAAGCTCATAAACTAAGGAAAGGAAGAAGACACAAAATAAATCTAACATTATGATATGAAAAAAAAAATAAAGCACACAATGAAATCTATAGAAGTGATAAAGCATGAAAATATAGATAACAAGATAATGTAATATCTAACTTTTAACAAAGGATCTGACACCAAATTAAAAGTAGAAGTATGAACTATCGGGTTCACCAATAAATGCGGGGTATGAAATGTGAATCAAGGATATACAACCTAAGTTAATTACATAAATATGAACATATGCATAACATAGAGAGAGAAGTGAAGGAGATAAGTCCTTTCAATCCCAATTCTAAAAAACTAGGTTTAGAAAGATTAGTTCTAACCAAACAAGTGAGGAGCACTAGTGAAAACTATGTCTAAGAAGAATAAGGGGAAAGATAACCAAATCCTTGAAATCACTAGATGATATGATAAGATATAGTATATAACCAAATCCTTGAAATCACTAGATGATATGATAAGATATAGTATTATGTAGATAAATATGCTAAAAAGAAAAAGATGGTAAAGAACACACATTTAGAATCTATTTTATGCTTTTTGTACTAATTAGAATGAATGGAAAATGTCAACTTTGGGCCTGAAACTATGTAATGGACAAAAACTAGAAATTGTTTGGCAATCTTTCAAGGGAAAATTGAATGTTCAGGGGTGGCTTGGTCATTGTTGATGTGTCAAGGGTGGCCAAGTTGACCCTGATAGAATGAGTGTGATGTTGATTCTGATTTCACAATTATGGAGAAAGTAAAAAAAGGGTACTTAGATTTGTAACTTGTTCATCAATTTGATATCCACAACCCATAATAAGAGAAGGTTTTTTCTTTTGATGGGAGATTCACCTTGGTCAAATCCCAATTTAGGAATGAACCTTGAATTGAAATTATTGATATAACATGAATGTAAAGTAAATGTATGAATTCACCTTACAATAATAGGATCTCCCTAATCGAATACAATATGCTTACTTCACAAATTGATTTTGATCAAGAAGATGAAGTTGAACGGATGTATAAGATGAAACAAAGGATCTTGAATGGATTGAAGAAGATCTTTAAGATAAACTCCTTCAATTGATTGAATGCTTGAATGCTTGATCTTTGATAGAGGAATGCTTAAAGACTTGAAGCTTGAATGCTTGATAGTATGTGTGAGCATGATGTATATGTTATTGGATGTCAAATGGAAGAAATATAAGGACTTATATAGAGATTGGAATTGATGAGCTCTCATAGGATGACCTGCTTAGGAATTAACACCTTTAAGGTATCTAGACATGGGACCTAAACAAAGGACCCAAAATAGAGCCCGATCAGGGTGGCATTGTGGCCCTAATTGGTTAGGGGTACATTGGGACCCTTATTGGTTAGGGATACATTGTGCCCCTTATTGGTTAGGGTCACACTATGCCCTTGACAACCAGGGGTCAGAACCTTAGAGATTTGTTTGAGATCCCAAAATAGGTACTAATTCCCAAAAATTAGCTATAGAGTTTAATATAGTCATTTCAATGCGAAGAGTAGTTTCCAAGTGGAAAGATGAGGTAAAGGGAGAACCTAGGGGGATAGATCCTACCTCAAACTTAACACTGTAAAAATAATAGCCTTGAAGAGGATCTATTTAGGTGAAGGAAAGGTGCAAGGAGATTGATGATCTCGCATTAAATAAGTACCAAACCTTCATTAAATTGGAGTGCTTCTAATTTAAGATGGTATGCATACAAACATGTGAAAGGTGGAATATCTATGGACATATTTTATAAGGTGCTATAATAATCTTAGCCCAAATGGAGCCACTTTACTCAAGTTGTTGGTTACCTAGAATTATACATTAATAAGAATCTATCAATAGATTTTTAGACAATTTTAGTTTGTGCATCCATCTACAAGTTATAAGTTGTGTTGGTCATGACCTTCACCCCTACCAAATGAGAAAAAATCTTGGTAAAAATAACTAAAAAAACATGCATACATTAGTAATGATATTAGATAACCTACACAATATAAATACATACTTGAAGAATAAATCAACAACTTGAGAAGCCTTGAAGTCATAGAATATGACATAAAACATGTACATAATTGTTGATATTTTCAACCACCAAAAATATGCAATCTTTTCAATTTATCTTGTCTAACCCAATACTAACTTTTTGTAGACATATTTTTCTCATTTTTCCTTAAGACTAGATAATGGTTGAAGTGAACTATAAGATAGACTTGTTTTACCTCAACCTAAAAGTACGATAAACATTCTATAATGCAATTGACCACATCCCCTTTCATTCCTTTGAAAAATAAATCTATCTTTGACTTTTAGGTATGTCTTAAAATAATGCAAATATTTAGCAGTGGATATCATGAATGACCATTTAAAAGTTATTTCACATTTGACTCTAGAACTAATGATTCACGACATACATTTATCACCTTTATATTTTTAATTTTCATGTATTGTTTTCATATTACATGACATATTTTTCATTACACTTAATACTTATATATTCTTACACATTACATATTTCAAATGTTAAAAACCTACAAGTTATCAATTTTCTTAATGCTATGTCCTTAATATTTTCCTAATTCATTTTACACCATGCTTTCAACCAATTGTATTAACTTTTGAATAGATATTTATATTTTGTTATGATATGAATTAATTATCTATCATATGGTGCAATGCTAAATTCATGTATAAAAATACAAAGTTGTGTCACATTTTATAAAGTAAATATCCAACAATAATCCACTTTTTAACTTGAAATAGAAAAAAGTGAAATTATATATATACATATATTGGATTTTAAAATGATGTGAACTAATGAGATACATATTTCTAGTATATTTAATATTTATATTTATTAAAATATTTATTTAAATATAGTTCCTTTTAAAATTTTCAATGTAATTTAGTTGTTGATAAAATGTCAAAAAGTGAAGTAACATGGTACTTTACTCTTTATATTGTAAATTTTGCATATTTCCCTTCATTTTTTGTATATGTATAAAAAACTCAAAATTTTAGTGCATGGATTTTTTTTTCCCCTTTTCAATAAATATACATGTTGTTTGTGTGAAGTCCACAGGTTGACTTTTCAATTTTCATGTTTGCTCATTTTATTATTGTATCTTTTGTATTCACAAATTCAAACATTTATTAACTGCAAATCAGATGTAATGAGCTGAACAAGTGAATGAAGTTATTTTGCTACTTGTAGAGTGGATATAACCATTTATGATGATCCACTACAAAAATAGTGTTTTGTGTTTTGTATTTTTTCCAAAATCTCTAATATTGATTCGAATCTTATTTTTAAAATTTTCTCTTTTATGTTTTAACAATTGGTATCAAACTTTTTGTAGTGTTCAATCAAATAATGTGAGAGATTCAATATTGAGAGGGAGAAATGTTGGTTTATAGAAAGATCAAACGTTTAATGGTCATAACTCTAAGTCATGGAAGATGCAAATGAAGGACTATTTATATGTAGTATTTTTGTAGTCACTATTGTATTGTAAAACAAAATAACATACAACCATGCCACATAAAGATTGAGATATTATTGAGAGAAAAGTACTAAGAGCCATTGGGTTGTGCTTATCTCTTTATGTACAAATTAATACATTCAAGATAACCACAACCACTGGTTTGATTAATGCATTGAGAAAGTGGTGTAAAAAAACCTCATCATTATAAGAAATTGTGGCTGATGTTTGGGTGCTTAATCTAGAAGCACCCTTTCATAACAGGGTGAGTGCACCAAGATGGCATGCAAAAAAGTGGACACCATAGGAAAAAAAGTGAAAAGTGCACATAATGTGATCATGTTATGTGTAATTTTCATAAAATTAAAAAATGGGCTTGGCTCGTTACCGATCCAAGCAAATAATATTAAAAAATTATCACACTAAGCATAACACGATCATGTTTTTACTTACCAAAAATGTGATTGTGTTTTTATTGGTAAAGACAATGTTTTGTTTTCCCATGGATTGGGTCATTTTTCATGTCCAAATCCACAAGCATGAGAGGTTAAACTCCAAAGAAGACCACAAATGCGATTGGGTTTGTCTCCCCCAACTTCAAAGTTATCTTTTTTTGCTAGCAATTTTGTTTTTGTTTTCGGTATTGTATGGTGTATTATTTTAGGTTTTTTGCATTGATTTGTGTATTTTATAATTATTTAATAATTAGATACATCTAGAATAAGTAAGCATAAAGGAAACCAAAGGCCTCCTCCTATGTCCAAGAAGAAAACATTAACCCTAAACAAACACCCCAAAATGAACGACAAAACTATCAAGGGGAAGCCCCAAACACACAAAACCCTCAAATGGTTTCTCCTCAACAACCACCACCATATCTAAGGCCTCAAAAAATCCCATTATATCATGTGAACACTAGTGAAGAAGACCTTGTTAATCATCTCATAAAAGAGTGCCAGGATAACTAATTTGGTTAGTACGTTGAGCTCTTCTAACCTTGGCCACCACTCCACCCTAGCCGACACATTAGAAAGAGGAATTGGATCATATAGTAAATAATGAGACATGGGAATTTTTCCCTAGACCAGTAGACAAGAATGTGATAGGAATTAAATGGGTGTTTAGGAACAAGATGAATGAATAAGGTGAAGTTGTAATGAACAAAGAAAGATTGGTATGTAAAGGTTACTCACAACAAGAAGGAATAAACTATGATGAAACCTATGCTCCAATGGATAGAATAGAAGTAGTGAGATTATTTTTAGCCTATGTAGCACAAAAAAAATTCAAATTATATTAGATGGATGTCAAGTCAACATTTTTGAATGGAGAGCTTGAAAAAGAAATATACATTGAGCAACTTGAAGGTTATCATTTGACAGATAGCAAGGATATAGTATGCAGACTGAAGAAAGCATTGTATGGCTTGAAGTAAGCACTGAGAATGTGGTATGCGAGGTTGGACAAGCATTTTAAAAATCTTGGATATAGGAAAGGTATGGAAAACAATAATTTATATTAGAAAGAAATTGATGATGATTTGATGATTTTGGTAATATTTGTTGATGATATCATATTTGGAGGAAATGATGAAGCAAGTGAGAAGTTTGCAGAAGAGATGAAGACAAAATTTGAAATGAGTATGATAGGAGAGATGAAATATTTTTTAGGATTACAAATTGTACATAATAAAGGAATCTTTATTTCTCAAAATAAGTACTTGAAGGATTTACTGAAAAGGTTTGGTTTGGAAGCATGTAAACCCATTGGAACACATCTAACTAGACACAAGTTATCTACAAAAGATGAAACTCTTATTGTTGAACAGAAGAAGTACAAATCTATGATTGGTTAGAAAATGCAGTTGAAATTGTTGTAAGATTCCAGGCTGATCCCAGAGAAGCACATTATGTAAAAGTTAAAAGGATATTTAGATATCTGAAGGGAACATCTAAGTTTAGATTATGGTAAGATAGATCTAATGATTTTACTCTAAGTGCTTATACTAATGTTGATTAGGCAGGCAATACGGATGACAAAAAGAGCACCAGTGGTGGAGCCTTCTTTCTTGGAGGAATATTGGTTTCTTGGCTGAGAAAGAAGTAGGATTGTACATCACAAAGTATACGAAAAGTAGAATATGTTGCAACATAAAATAATTGCAATCAAGTTGTTTGGATAAAGAAAATGTTGAAGGATATAAGGATAGAAATTAGTGAACCTATTTTCATACATTGTGACAACACAAGCACAACAAATATGTCTAAGAATCTAGTGTTGCATTCAAAGACTAAGAAAATTTCAATTATGTATCACATATTGAGAGAGAAAGTTGCAGAAAAGGAAATTAGATTGGAGCATGTGAGCATGAAAGAGAAGATTGTAGATATATTCACCAAGCCTCTTCCCAAAGAGAATTTTGAGTATTTGCAAGGTATGCTTCTTCCTACATCAGAGTAGAAGATGTAAGAGTGCATCAGTCCAATGTAATAGAGCACCATTGTTGTCTGGAATGAATGCTAATGCTTCCTATATGGGGGAGTATCTATGATGGATAGAGTCATCTAGGACTCTTATTGGATATTGTTTTGAATAGTGTCTTTTGACACTTGAGCTAAGTAAGAATCAATTGTTACAGAGTTTGATGCAGTAAAGTTGGTTGTTGAAACCTTTGACATTGATGTCAATGGGGGAGAAGTTTGGCATCAAAAATAGTATGTTTGAAAGATGTGCAACATGATAGTTGGGAGAAGTTCAACACAAAGCACAACATAGAATGACAGTTTGACAAAAAACACATTAAGGTATATCAATGAGGGAGAATATTTGATGAAGAAGATGAATAGTCTTTTGTTGGTATTCTTGGAACTAGATATTTTTTATCTATGTTGCCATCAATGCCAAAGGTGGAGATTGTTGCAATATTGTTGAGAGCATGAATGCTAATGATATTCTTATGGGGGAGTATTGTAGATATGTTACATTCATGACTGAGTTTGTCATTGATGTCAACACAATAGTTTTCTATGGTATCTAACAAAAGAACAATAGAAAGATCAAGTTGGTAAAGATGGCTAGTTGAGTATTCTAACTATCTGAGGTTATGGGAGATACTTTTGAGTATCTAGTATATGTAGTTAATGTCACACGAAGAAAAGATAAGTTTGGAAGAAGTTATGTAAGTATTGGTGATGTATGTTCTAAGATAAAGTTCAGAAAGGCATATTTTGGTAAACTTGTTATATCTATTAGCAAGATTGTTATTCTAAGAATTGAGTTTGAGGATATAAAGAAGACATGTTGATGATGACATGGCTAAGTTCTCTCATCATAATATTATGTGTACGAAAAGATATTCAAGTTGGAAGGCAGAAGATTAATGTTATCACTAAGTGTAATATGTTCTTAATGTGGTCCTATAATGATTAATTGAGAAGGTCTAACAAAAAACCTGGGGAATTTTTTTATGGACTTGGTATAAAGGAAGGACATTTTCATTTATCATATCATATAGTTTTGATTGATGATAAGTAGTAGCAAGAGTGGAATGCAAAGTTGAGTAGAGTAGTGTGGAAGTGAAGGAAACTTCATTGCTGAGTAATCCGAGGTTTGCTATTTTGATCTGAGGTTTGTGACCTAGTCTACAAGGTTTGACAATGATTGGTTTGGTTGAATAAACAAAGGAAAGAAGAACATAATAGTAAATTACATGTTTGAGTAGTGAGCTCTTCTTGTAGTTGAAATTGCATGTTTGGGCAGTGAGCTCTTCTTGCATACATTGTAGTACAACTCCTAATAGGGTTGGCACAACTCCTAACAGGGTTGGAATATCCTAACAATGACTCAAAGTATCCTAATAGGGACTCTATGTACTAAATTTTGTAATAGACTCCTGACAAGTTCCATCCTCTAACAAGGAATATTTATATTAGTACGTCATCTTGTGGGCATCATTCCCATCAAGGTTTTCCCTCTGATCAAGGGTTTCCCTAGTTAACATATTTGGTGTAATTGTCTATGTGTTAACATATTTGGTATAATTATTTGTGTACATCTTATTATGGTTTCTATTTACTTTGGTTGAATGGTTAAGTTAATTTAAAGAAGATAAATGTTTTAATTGTTGGATAATTGATTCAGCCTCCCCTCTTAGTTATCTTGATGGACTATTATTTCTAATAGGTAGGTTGGTGGAGGGGCTTCTCTTGTAACCTCGAGTCATGTTCCCAACAAGGTATATGTGTAGAAAATTCTAATAAGTGATATATAAATAAACTTCTAGGAAATTAACTAAGATAAGAAAATACTACGTACTTGTATGACTCATCTAATCTAAAGGTATGTGCTTGTCAGTTTATTTAAGGGCCAAATGTCTATGCGATTCATTCGACAACATAACACTATGGACTCCTGAGGGAGTGTTTCTATTAGGTGTTTTCTTGGGCTCAATGATGCCAATCCATCTACTCTCCACCACAGTTCCTACATAATAGACCCATAGAGAGTCTCACTAAGACCTATTTCATTGCATTGTCTCATGATCTTGGTTTCAGTCCTCTGCACTATTTGGCATGAGTTTTAGCCATGGATGATTGTCTTTATGTGTGTTTGAGGTTAGATCACTTTCTCCATTAGCATGGTGAGAGTGAGCCTATGGGTTCCATTTGG
The DNA here is from genome assembly GCA_028749045.1 of Cupressus sempervirens. Lineage (NCBI taxonomy): Eukaryota > Viridiplantae > Streptophyta > Pinopsida > Cupressales > Cupressaceae > Cupressus > Cupressus sempervirens. Next base: position 330,952,770 of record CM053784.1, read on the forward strand.
TTGGGAGGCGTAGCTACCTTTACCAATAATAGGGACCAAGGTATAGAGTTGGCCTTTCTCTATGTTCAGTTTTAGAGCTAGATGCTCACATGGTTCTCCATTTCTTTCATAGTATGTTTCCATGTGATTTATGCTATTTAAGTTTATAGAGATAGTTGATTTATGGTCATGTATGTTACTATGATGTTATTTTTCTGCATGATTACTAGATGCTATGGATTATAGGATTATATGATTGATTCATCCTTTCTAGCATGCTTAGTTATTTTATATTCATTCGAGTGTTGGAGCCTTGATATTTGTGGATATAGTACTCCTTGGTGTGGAGGAATTATCCTACTCCAAATTTTTTTCTTTTCTTTTCCTTTTTGCTAATGTCAAACCTCATGTTAGAGAGGGGATTTCTAGTGCAATAATGCCTCACATGAGAAAACCCTTCTCATGCAGAGTGTGATGAATGATCATGCAAGATTGTACTCTCACATGAGGCTACACATTCTCTTGTATAAGCCTTGGTCTTAGTTGCTAAGAGTTTGTCAGCTAGTTTGGCATTCCCTCATGTGAGAAGTGCATTCTCTCATGCAAGAAAAAAATTTCTCATGCACAGTGAGATACTTCCTCGTACGAAGAGGTATTCCCTCACGCAAACCTATAGGGTTTCTTTTCCTTGAAAAAAAAAAGGGGGTACTGTCACTTGTTTTTAGGAAACATGTTTAGGTGTTTTGAAAACCCTTCAGGGTTGAATACCTTCCTAGGTTTTGATAGATCAAAGATTCCAAGTTTCATAACTATTTAACTTTCATAGTTAGTTTTGGTCGAATTGGTAAGTAGTGATGCTGAGATTTGTTGGATGTTTGAATTGTTTGGTTAAGTCTTTCGTTATGATCATTGGATCATTTGCATGTTGATGTTGTTTGAATCCATGTTTAATACTTCAAAAAAATGTATTGATTTTTATTTATCCTTGTTCCAAAGATCTCCAGACAGGGCATTACATGGCACAACATTCTTGTTTGATGCCAAAACATGTAGTGTTTCTTAGTGAATTGGTGCAACACTGCATCTATTTCCAATCATCCATCATGACATTGATTTGATTATTCTATTAGCTCCAAATGGCTAGTTAAACCCTAGGAACACCCTTTTTTTTGGTCATAGAGTGTTCAAAATAATTGCGACCACCATGCACCAAAGTGTCTCCAAGGTGCACTAAGCACGTATCAGCTTCCATCTTCTAATGGTCATATCTTGGAGTTCATGAGGGCTATAAAAAATATATAGGATGGTACAAAAACATGTTGAAGAATGCTACAATAGCTTGTCTCAATATTTTGGAATCTAAATAACTATGATTACAACTTTTCTAAACAAAATTTGGCATCTAAATACGCACATGTTACATTTTACATGATTTCTATACAAAATTTGGCATCTGAATATGCACATTTTACATTTCTACTTAGTTTCTATGTACAAAATTTGGCATCTAAATATGCACATTTACATTTCTTCTTAGTTTCTATATACTAAATTTGGCATCTAAATATGCACATTTTATATTTCTTCTCAGTTTCTATATACAAAATTTGGCATCTAAATATGCATATTTTACATTTCTTCTCAATTTCTATATACAAATTTTGGCATCTAAATATGCACATTTTATATTTATTTTCAATTTCTATATACAAAATTTGGCATCTAAATATGCACATTTAACATTTCTTCTCATCTTTATATCTAAATTTTGGCATCTAATTATGCACACGATAGCGAAGATACAAAATTTTGAAAATATGTTATACTGGATACTGTAGAATCATTCTTCTGAATCAACATAACCCTCTAGATCAAATCTAAACCTTATTGTATCAAGTATTTCCTCATGATCAAATTCACAAACTTTCCACAAATTCTTGTTACGAGGTCTACCATGGTATTTTATCAACTGAATATTTGTTGCAACAACAAGGTTAGAGAAATGAAAAACATGTCCATGTCTCAAAATTTTCAAAAAATCAGGTATTAGAATTCCTCATAGGGTACCTACATTTTATTAAACCTTATAAGTCAATGTCATATTAATCATAAAATCACTTTAACCTCGGTGTTAATGAAACTAGACATAATAATAGTACCTTCTAAGCCAAGTGCCTATAACAACAATAGATCCTAGAGGGTACTCAATACCTTCACCATCAATGACTATAGTTGTGAATTTCTTTTTTGCCTTAAAAAAATGACGCAAAAAATAAAATTTCCCTTCTTCATTATCTGCATTTGAAATAACTACATATATATGACCTGTATTTAATGTACAAGGATATGTCAATATCAAAAATAATTGAGAGTGCAGTTTTAATGAAGTTTAAATTGACAAATTACTTGGCTCAACTAAGTAAGATACGTGGTCCCAATACGTTGATACTTCAATCTGGTTCAATTGTAGTGCTCTAGGGATTTTTTATGACTTGAGAGGTTGTAAAGCTCTACAAGACCAATTGTCAACCCACTGTCATGATTCATATTCATCCCATACAAAATGAATATACGTGGAGCAAAAGCATGTGAGTTATCTAGTATAAATTGCTAATGATAATGCATTTGAACTTCTAAAAGAATACATTTTACTTGATCCTTTAAGGGTACAACAATCCTACAATTTTTCAATGTCATCTTCACTTATCAACCAAAAAATCTAGAAACCAAAGTTGAATGCACTGCCAAGAGATCCTTGGAACAAGGATGAAATACAAGCCAAGATTTTTTTTTTAAAGCAAGTATGAGTTCACATGACAAAATCATACATGGATCACATAGATTGCAATGGAAGACTAACTACCATCCCAACAACCAACAAATCTCCAAATGCTACTACTCAAACTGACACATACACAATAGGAAATTGAAATCCAAAATGACAACAATACAAGGAATCCAAGATTTGTCAGAGCATGGTAATTCAAGTAAACCAAAAGGGTACTAGATTCACCAAAAAATGATCCCCAAAACCCAATGGAGATGCCCCCTATTTTCTGCACGAGGACCATAGACTGACATGTTTTTGCACGGAGATGTGCAACATGCCTCGTGAAAAAGTGCATTCTATGCAAGGATGTGCACAATGCGGAAAAAGGGAGTGCTTGGCCAAACAACCCAAGCACCCAACACTAGTGTTGGGTTTCATGTGAGAAAGTTCTCAACCACGCGAACAAACCTAACATGCCACAAGAGATCTTGCATCCTCATGTGAGGATGCACAATTTCAGATGAACTCCAAGAACAATAAGCTAGGAACAAAAGGAGAATAAGACTAAGGGATAACATTTCTCCACATCGAGGAGTACTGGATCCATAATTTGAGGTGTAAAGCCCTGAATATAATACTAAAAGAAAAAAACACAACTAACTATCTAATCAAGTAGTAAAGGAAAAGTACAGAAGGAAACATCACAATGTACTAAAGCAACATCACAATAATATAAATAAAATTACAATGAGTAGTACAACCAAACTAAGTATGTAGCTCCTCCCAACCATAATAGCATCATAAGGCCATCGTGGATCCTAACCATCCCCCATGCGTAACATCCCAAGCTACCAATCAGATCATCAATATTATCATATAGGGATGTCACTACTAAAACATGCTACAACATAAGCATAAGGAAATCTAACATGCTAGGAGTAAAGCATAAGATAATCCTACAAATCTAGATAACATATCATATGCTAATCATCATAATAAGGAAATGCATTAATAAATAACATCATCTAAACATGATATACAAGCATCCCAATGAAAACATAAATCACAAGAAAGCATACTTCAAAACTCAAAGTACTAAGTAAAAACATCCAACAACAGCCGCAGTAGGACAAGAAACCATCTCTATACACCACTCCCTAGCAACGGTATGGGTAGCTATGCCTCCCAACCATGTGGCACCCATAATGCTGATGGAGATAATGATCCAACCATACCCACACATAAAACAAACATCCATGGCTAACACACACACCAGACAATACGATGACTGAAACAAAGACATAGATAATGCATAACTATAGGTCCTAGTCAGACACTCAATGGGCTACTAAGTAGGGGCTGACATCATGGAGAGTCACTTGGCATCGACAAGCCCAAGCTCGGATCTATGCAGACTCAACTTCGTAATGAAAGGCTCTCACACTAAAGCATTGTTTTATTATCTTAAATTTTATTACCACCTAGTATTTATTTAGTTATCACTTACTTAAAAAATTCCTCTCCCAACACTATGGCATCATGACACTGGGCTGCAAGATAGAAGCCCCCTCCATATGCTACCCTACCCTACCCATGCTCATACAATGATGAGTTCCCATAGGAATGTAAATTCCCAACCCAACCTCAATGATCTTATTTTTGGAAGTACCATGAAATATCAGGACTCACAAGTCACTCAATAAATGTATGCATCATACTTGTGTGTGGCGCACCACCATCATGAAGATCATAACACAAGGACTAGATGAGAAAACAATATAGAAAGTCACTAAATCAAAAATAGAATTGGGAGGGCAGATGAGGCATGCATCCCAATGCAACATAAAAGTGCAACAAAGGTTAGACCAAAATCCAAATGGATAATCTAGATCTGCAACCAAACTCATGCCAAGAAAACCCAAGAAAATAAGGTGGCATGCAAAACGAGGTAAAAGCCTCAAAAAATTGGAAAACTTCAAAATTAAAATACATTTGGCCTATGGGTACAAAACCCCCGAAATCCAATAATATTTGGGTTTGGACACCGTATGCAAAAATGGCTAGCATAATGGTGTGAAAACCCAAACCCCCATCCCAAAAAATGAGAAAATGTTCATACCCGACCAACTGGGTAGAACTAATAAATATAAATAGAGGGGAACACTAGTTCTTAGCCTCTAGCCAAACAACTACCAAAAATAGAACCTGAAATAGAACAGAAACAATAGACCTGATAGAAAAAGGGGTAGAAATTAAAACCTGCACAATAAAATAAAATGCCCACTGCAGCTACTGAAAATCATGACAAAGCAAGGTCTACTTGAGTCAGATCCAACAAGACCAAGCTCACAAAGACCCCATGCTCACAGCTCCTAGAATGGATAGAAATCCAATCCTTTAGGAAGAGGATTTCAGAAAAGCTCTCAAATTTTTGTTTTCAAAAAGTGAGAAGTGTATAATAAAATCCCATTTTCAATACTTATTCACTTTTTGAGTGAATAGTCGATTAGGGAAAACAACCAGTTAGAGTAGCCAAACTTTGAATTAACCCAAATGAAAATAGGTTATTCCTCACAATGGAAATTCACCTAAGGCAAAGTTGCTAGAAATCAAATTCAAGAAGATTTAAAGCCTGAAAACCCAAAATCATAGAAATTACTAAACCACTTTTGAAATAATGTGAACTTCTAAATGCACAGACACACTCACTAGTCTAATCACATAATGCAGATGAGTTCAGATTTACTAATCACCGAAAGGTTTTAATTTAAACAATTAAAATACAGATACATGTAACACCCCGCCAAGGGATCCAAAATAAAAGACCTAAAGTTTGACTAAGTTTGATAGCATTTTTTTTAAAAACATGAAAGGTACACCATTCACATCAAACACATAATAGTGGAAGCAATAACATACATAACAGGTTACATTCCTTAAAGATCCCATGATGTTGAATCACATTTAAATCTAATCTATAACTAAGTCCATCAATCACCACACCCATATGAAAGAAAAATGAAAATTCCAATGTCCATTTAATATACATTTGTTCCAAATGCCTCTTGGAAAATTAATTCAGAATGCTCATTCATCCACTATACAAGTCACAGGGTATGAAAGGCTTAAAAGAATATACATATGTAAAAATAGAAATACATCATCCTCTTCGGATCCATGATACGGACAATAAAATAAATGAAATCATCCACCATACATAATACATCCATACATCAAAAGATATAACATCCATCATAAAATATAACCATCCATCATAATGATCCATGAACAAAATGAAGGTAAATGCCAACAAAGAAAGCTCCAGCCATGGTGACCATGGATGGATCTCAATGGTAAGAGTAAAAAGCACTACCACCCAACCACGTGGAACCTAAATATCCACTCCCACCACACTAAAGAGATAGTCTCAAGTCCCAAACATGATATCAAATCACATAACACAAGAACTCTTTAAGTCCAAGAAATCCTAAAAGTATACTAACTCAAAGGTTCCAACACATAGACTGACATCTAGACCTAGAGGCACACAAAGACACGTAGGTATCTACTATGTAAGTGGGAAAGTGTCATCACACAAATCATGTTCAGAGTTACCTGAGCAGTCCCTTCAGACTCTCGGGTCCCTAGTGATCCCTGCGGCCACTAGTATCCTCTCTTATTGACAAGGCATACTATAGAATGCTTGATGTAACCAAGCGTTCTCTCTACTCCCATCCTAGTCTGTACTAGCACTCAAGGCATGGGCGAGAACATACAATTATCTCATATTAAGTTCATTTAAGTTAGTATTAAGTTTAAAGTTATCACTTATTAAACAACTTACAACGGGTTACCCCCAAGACCACTTAGGGTCCCTAGCCCCCATTGCTAGCCACTTCCTAAAACTGCATATAGATAACCTACCCTAAGCTCATGAAATCACAAATCATAGATCATAGTAAAATCACCTCAGTCCTATACAAGTGACTGGGAATCATCATAAAGATAGTCATAGTAATCACATCAGTTCTCTATGAGCAATTGGAAAGCAACAAGATAAATCACAATATCCATCGGTTCTCAATGAGCAATCGAAAAGTATTCCAACAATACTGATCAAACTCAGAATGGTTAATCAGGTATCTCATAGCATATATCCCGCTATCCCACAAAGACACCGAAACATAGTAACCAACAATAAAACATACTCATCATAAGCAGACCATCACATACATGGTTGAGCAATAATGATCGAGATCAAGTCAACATGATACCACAATCACAAAACCCCTGAGCCTCTAGTAGACGTCCTATAACTGGTCAATAATCTAATCAACCCAAAAACCCCAAATGTAAATAGCATAAAGAAAACAAGATACAAGCACATGTTTAAGTTTGTTGAAAGCACATAGTTAAGTTAAATGTGGGGTTTCAATTTCCATTTTAGAGTTCGCTAACAAATGAAGAAATATTTCCTTCGTTTTTCTTATAATAAATTCAAGTATTAGCTTAAGTAAAACAAATATTTACCCCATGATTTAAAAATCAATTTTCTAAATTTACTAAGGTAAATAGTATATTTTCTTTTAAGTTTGCTAATGGTAAGATTCCCATTGATTCACATTAATCAAGACTTAAATTAAATATTAACATAATTTAAAACAATTAATTAATTTAATAATAATAATATATTAAAACATAATTTTAAATCATTATAATAACTCATCATTATTTAATAATTTAAAACTGATTAACACATATTAATTAGTAATTTCATAGTTATTAAGTAACATATATAATACTTTATATATATATATATATATAATTTAATAAAAACTATTAACAAACTCAATAACATTAAAAAAAAACTTTAAAAAAAAAAAGCAATTTTAATTATCGTTGAGGCTTATATAAAGAGTTGTGCAGCCTTTCCCTTTGTCGCAGGGCCTGTGACGACAGTCGTCGTACCTGCGACAATGGGTACAACTGCCACCAGTGCAGGACAATGGGGATGGGGTGGGGTAAAACCCCCCCTCCCTATATATATATTTTTTAAAAAAAATTAAAACCAACATTTTTTGAATCAAATGTTTCTACATTCCTTGCAAATATATATATATATATATATATATATATATATATATATATATATATATATATATATATATATATATATATATATATATATATATATATATATATATATATATATATATAATCAAAACTCAGAAATAAATCTGATAGACGAATACTAGGTACCCATTCTTTATTTTTTTATTTCTTTATTTTCCTTTATTTCTTTATTTATTTATTTTCTCTGAGAAGATTTTCCAATAAAATTCAACCCTTCCTAGTAAGTTTTCTCAATCTATAATCTATTGGAGAGAAATTATACTGACCAATTAAAACATTTCATGTACAGAATAATTTCCCAATATCCAAAATCCACAACATGATATATATTCTTCACCAGAAATATCCAGACAATCATCTAACAAACATGAAGAAGATAGGAATTAAAAGAACGTATTTAAATTATGCAAATTTTCACAAGCGTCTACCTGAACACTGATGATAATTCGCTACACTCCAGAAATCTGTAGAGAACAATTCCCCTTTTAGAACTTTCTCCTTCTTTGAAAATTTCTTCCTTCTCCAAAATTCGCAGTCCCTTGAAAATGAACCCCCAAATTGTGAGGAGTTCTCTCCCTAAAATCGGGGCACAAATTGTGCGTTCACCCCAGAGAACTCTTTGCTCACACCTTCTAACTCATTATTAACTTTTATTTGTCTTTCTTTTATCTTTTCCATGCAATACAATAATGAATTAAATTACTTTATTTAATTTTTTTACTTGACCTCTTTTAAATTGATTTATTTAATTTAGTCTCATGCACGTATTATGCAATTATGAAACTTTTAATAAATTAATTTCTTTTCCCACTTCCAAATTTATTTTTGAACATTAATTTTGATAACTTTCTATCAATTTAAATAATATTATTATTTAGCATTCATTTAAAAATGCACTCCAAATATATATATTATTTTTAAATTAACTAAATATTATCATGTCCCAAATTTAAACCTATAAATTTATCCTCAAATTAATTTTAATTAATTTTATTTAATTAATTTCTCAATTAATTAAATAAAATATTAAAATAACATATAATTTTCCATTAAATTAAATCTTTTTAATTAGACTTAATTAATAAAAAATTCACCAAAAACTCATAAAGTAAAATACGAAAACCCATCATAGTAAAACACATACAAAATCAAACTAAAGATTTAAAATCATGAATTAACGTCATGCAATGCATTTGAAAGGTACACGACTCAGATACTTGTCCTAATTGTCAATTAGGACGAATGGCTCAAAGGTTTAGGATTTGGACTTAAGAATTTATCTCCCCTCTCTTTCCATTGAGATAATACGATAGGGTACGCTCATCCTGGCAATTCAAGGAAGTCAATACTGGGTACCTACAACCTGCATAAAATCCATGCATGTAGATAAACAATATATACTAAGCTAAACAGGCAATGGTAGGAAGTGGTGCATCATGTAGATCCTGACTAGCAGGTGACTACGACTCCCTTCCTTAACCACATCATAAATGTCATACATAAAGAAAACAAACATGCACACCATACACATGCAGTATGGGGTAAGTATCCACAAGAAAACACATATGATAATCCATCTAACTAAACATCATCAATAATTTAACAGCATTGTAATAATCATCATGCCCACATGAAGTATAGAGTACCAAGTAATCTCATCATATATCAACTAAGTTTGAAACAATATCTAATAATCTCAAGATAATGAGAATGGAGGAGGTCCAACCTGTGAGCTATGCCAACAACATTACTTAACATAAAATTCGCCAAAAACTCATAAAGTAAAATATGAAAACCCATCATTATAAAATACATACAAAATAAAACTAAGGGTTTAAAATCATGAATTAATGTCATCCGATGCATTCGGAAGGTACACGACTCATATATTTGTCCTAATTGTCAATTAGGATGAATGGCTCAAAGGTTTAGGATTTGGACTTAAGAATTTATCTCCCCTCTCTTACTATTGAGATAATGTGATAGGGTACCCTCATCCTGGTAATTCAAATAAGTCGATACTCGATACTTGCAACTTGCATAAAATCCACACATGTACATACACAATATATACTAAGCTAAACAGGCAATGGCAGGAAGTGGTGCATCGTGTAGATCCTGACTAGCAGGTGACTATGACTCCCTTTCTTAACCACAACATAAACGTCATACATAAAATAAAATAAAATGCACACCATACACATGTAGTATGGGGTAAGTATCCACAAGAAAACACATATGATAATCCATCTAACTAAACATCATCAATAATTTAACAGCATTGTAATAATCGTCATGCCCACATGAAGTATAGAGTACCAAGTAATCTCATCATATATCAACTAAGTTTGAAACAATATCTAATAATCTCAAGATAATGAGAATGGAGGAGGTCCAACCTGTGAGCTATGACAACAACATTACTTAACATAAAATTCACCAAAAACTCATAAAGTAAAATATGAAAACCCATCATAGTAAAACACATACAAAATCAAACTAAGGGTTTAAAATCATGAATTAATGTCATTCAACACAATCAAAAGGTACATGACTCAAATACTTGTCCTAATTGTCAAATAGGATGAATGGCTCAAAGGTTTAGGATTTGGACTTAAGAATTTATCTCCCCTCTTTTACCATTGAGATAATGTGATAGGGTATGCTCATCCTGGAAATTTAGGAAAGTCGATATCCAGTACCTTCAACCTACATAAAATCCATGCATGTACATACACAATATATACTAAGCTAAATAGGCAATGGCAGGAAGTGGTGCATCATGTAGATCTCGACTAGTAGGTGACTACGACTCCCTTCCTTAACCACATCATAAATGTCATACATAAAGAAAATAAACATGCACACCATACACATGCAGTATGGGGTAAGTATCCACAAGAAAACACATGATAATCCATCTAACTAAACATGATCAATAATTTAATAACATTGTAATAATCATCATATATCAACTTAGTCTGAAATAATATCTAATAATCTCAAGATAATGCTACTAATCATCAACATAAAACTAACCTAAAAGAGTTTGGCAATAATAGCAAAAATGTAAACTAGGAAAATGTAGACTAGGGGCAAGCACTACAATATGCCAACCATATAGGGATGACATTGATAATATATGAATAGTTGAATCATGAACTCCATGTGCCACTACTAGGGATATAATTCTTACAGACTAAAACACGTGATCAAGTGCAATTGCATATAATAACATAGCCGAAGCAAAATGCATTAAATACCTAATTAGTCCATTTACATCACTCATGTTTGCATAAAGCATAAAGAGACAAGAATGACATAAATCACCATAGCATAAAATCCATCACATAACATAATTAGAAAATATGTCCATGTACCAGATAATTAGATATCTTCATAGATCTACTGTCATCTCAAATTGGCATCAACATGCAAATATGATAAACTGAATAGCATAGCATTAAAGCGTATATGGTATTGAATCAAATTATAACATTTGACCCTCAAGTCATCTCAAAGTACATATAATAAGAGTATCAAGTATCTCTCAAATCAAAATAGATAAGGTACAGACTCCAAACACGAGAGGTACTACACAAAGACTTACATGGTCCCATAAAAGAGTTACACCATTGCATTATTAATGTTGCATCTTATATCATTGTGCCACTTTCGCACTTCAATTCCTCTCTGAAAAGTTCTCTTTTTGTACATGCTCTCAAACCATTGTGATCTCCCTTTCCATGCCTTACCTTGGTGAAGTTCCAAAAATTTTGGACACCACTTGTCATATGCATCCTAATCAACCAATAGAACATCCTTGCATTCTTGAATTGTGTAATGCAATTTTCTGAGCATATTATGTGTTGATTATAGCGAACATCTTTTTCTCTTAAACTATCATAGAATTTTCTAAAACAACCTTGCACAAACTTTGATGAATGAGTTCGATCGTCATTAATGTAGAAGTGATACTCTCTTATAACCTTCTATCCTCCTCTGTGCTATCATGTGCATGAATGAATGCTATGTGCACAAAAATTGAGACTTGTGTACAGTGTTATTACATAGGTTGTACTTTATTTTGAGGCTTTAATGTATAATTTTCAGCAAAATTAACAATGAAGACAATTGTGCCCAAGGGAGAAGTGTCGTTACATATCTTAAATTCCACATCTAACCATCTATCTCTATGTGTATGGCCTATGTACTCATACACTAGTTTCTCTTGAAACAATTTCATAAAATCATCTACACATATATCCTTTTTCACTACCTCACACCTCTTTAATTCTTTTCCATCTTTGACATCACATGTAATTGACTTGTACTTTCCAATAGAAACTATTTTTTGAACAATTTCATGTGTGCTATCTACATGTGGGCATGTTTGGAACTTTTGTAAACCACCACATTTATCACAAGAACCTTTCAAACACATAACTTTATAATAAATGTTATCATCTCATATGCATAGTATACTTGTAATAAATGCTCTCGGTGACTTTGGAGGTTCTTTTAGACCACATACCTGCAACATCATTAGTGTACATAGTACAACACATATAGCGATAAATATCATAATACATGGAAAATTGAGCATGGACCTACAACAACATGTGGTGTATGTATGGTTAATCTTAACATAAAATGGTTTTTCCATCTTGAAAAACCTTTGGCTAATTCTAATTTGAGGATACCTTTGAAGAATACTTTCAGAAAATTGTGTTTGAGTCATATCTAAAAAATGTTTTGGATGTGGCTCATGGTTTTTACTCGTAATCCGCCTTTTGAGAACATCCTTTTGGTTTGGTGAAACCATTGTACTTTCAAACCAAAACTTTTCAATTAATGTTCTCAGTGCATCAACAAAAATCTTGTCCTTGTGTAGGAGTCTACTCGAGAATGATCAAAGTTGATCATTACCATTAGGATCCTCAATTTTATCTCACCTCTCCAAGGCTTTGCTTAATGTTCTTCTACTTATCTTTAATGTCTTTCTTTCTTTTCTTATTATGTGAGATTTTTTCATTTCCTTTCCCACTATGCTTGATGTGAGGACACGTCAACTAACATTAGTACCTTTAGTATACAATTTTGAACCAAGGGTTTGAAATGCATAATTTTTTTTTCTCACAATGGTTCTTTCACTACTATTTTCAGACGATCTTAACCCCAAAATTCTCATCGTCTATCTAAATTTTAGATTTTTAATCATTTCAAAAACTACTTGACATCCTCCACTTACATTTAAACTTTTAAAATATTTGTTCCATGTCTTATGAAAAACTCCTCTACAATTTATTTCTGACATTTTATCATTCATTGGCCTCAAAATATTTTCATCAATGTCAACTAGAAACTTTGGCTCTCAATGAATTATTCTAGGAGGAGTAGATAATGGTGCATTACATACATTAGGTACATGAGGTGAATTATGTGCATCACATGATTTAGGTGCATAGGGTGAATATGCTTCATTATGAAAATTAGTTGCAAGAGGTGAAATAGATGCATGCTCTTGAATCTCATTTGCTATATTAGGTGCATTAATTTCAATTGGTTTGTGCTCTTGAAATTCATTTACTACATTATCAATTTCAATTGGTGTGTGCTCTTTAATATTATTTTCTACATCAAATGCATTAATTTCAATTGGTGTGTGATCTTGAATCTCATTTGCTGCATTAGGTGCATTAATCATTTCAATATCAATTCATGCATTTTGACCACTCACCTTGTGTGTGTTTGATGCTCTAACATGATGTAATCTCATCATACGCTCCCTTTATTTTTCCTTCATTGCATCTTGTCCCTCAATTAATCTTCTCTTGTTCTTTCCCATTGTTCATAACCTACAAAATAACAACAAAATTTCATGAACACAAACTCCAAAAAAAATTCAATTGAATCATTTTCTATAAAGCTGAAGTTATAATGATTATAAAAACATGAACAAGACACCCAAAAACATGAAATTTTGATCATTTTCAAAGCAAGAAGATGTAAACATTTGTACCTATAGTAGAACACCCTATGAAAAAATATTGGGACTTTGCATCAACTTGAAATGGCTATTTAAGGCTGTTACAAAAGTTAATATATGCATATCATGCAAATCGTGATCACATTATTAATACCTAAACATACCAATCAAATTTTTCCATAATGACAAAACACAATCGTGTTATAAAGACCTAAATCATTGTAGGGTAAGGGGAGAAGGGTATATGATGGGAGGGAGAGAGAGAGAGGGGGGGGTGATATGATAGAGAGAGATAGAGAGATAGTGTATGTGAGAGAAGGGGATAGGATAGAGAGAGTGGGAGAGAGAGGGAGTGATGGAGAGAGAGTGAGAGAGAAGGGGATAGAATATATATATATATATATATATATATATATATATATATATATATATATATATATATATATATATATATATATATATATATATATATATATATATATATATATATATATATATATATATATATATATATATATATATATATATCGGATAAAGAGAGAGAGGGGGTGAATGGAGAGAGAGAGAGAAGATTAGAGGATAGGATGGAGAGTTGGAAAATAATGACTACTTGTTTTATGTGTATATATCTAGAGACATTATATATATTTATATAAGTATTATTGATTTTATATTTTCATATATTTATATAAAAGTGTTAATTTTAGATTATTTTGATTCAAGTTACTCTCAATGCATTAATTGTTGTGATGTGGAGCCTAATCAAACTTAGAGGTTTATTCGGCATCGGCTACTATTTTTCCTATTGGACAACTTATTCTAGCCCTAATTTTGTAAGTGATGAAAGCTTGTATAAAAAGGCTTAGGGTTAGGGATTTCATAATGTAATGGTGATATTGTAGCTTCTTGCTATGGTATTGAGCTGTAAGGGATTGCAGATGATAATCACTAGATAATAATAATATTGGACTTACTATTGGTGGATGTAGCCTAGGGATTGGTTTAACCACATTAAATCTTGGTGTCTTGTGTTCTCTTCTGTGTGATCTATTATTTTCTGATATTGGTTATATTTTCATGAAATTGTTATTTTTGTTTGAGGTTAATCCTAATAGGTGGTATCAGAGCCAGGCAGTCATTTTTTTAAGCTCAAACTATTGTCATTTTTTAAGCTAGACCATCGTCATTTTTTTTAGTGATCATCTATAGGAAGGTTTCATGGTTGAGTGTGAGTGATGGTAGATGAGGGTAAGCTAAAGGTGGAGAATTTTAATGGTCAAAACTTTTAGTTATGGAAGATGCAAATGGAGGGTTATCTTCATTAGAAGGATTTATGAAAGCTATTGGAAGGAAAATCCAAAAAATAGGGAGCTGTGATAGATGAAGATTAGGAGATTTTAGATAGAAAGGCACTTGGAAGTATTCAGTTATGTCTGGCACCATCAGTGACATTTAAGATTACAAAAGTGAAGATGACAAAAGAGTTGATGGAAACCCTAGTGAAATTGTATGAAAAACCCTTCGCTTCAAATAAGGTATTTCTCATAAAGCGTTTATTTAATATGAAGATGACAGAAGGTGGATTTGTTGCGGATCATTTAAATGAGTTTAATACTATTACTAGTCAGTTATCTTCTATGGGTATTAATTTTGATGAAGAAATTAGGGCTCTCTTAATTTTGTGTTCTTTGCCTTAAAGTTGGAATGGCTTGGTAATGGCTGTGAGTAATTCTGTTTTTGGATCTAATACCCTAAAATATGATAATGTGATTGGTGTTATTTTGAGTGAGGAAACTTGTAGGAAAACCTCAAGTGGGTCTACATTAGGAAGTGCTTTGAACACGCAAAGTAGAGGCATAATGACTGAGAGAGGAAACAATTCTAGAAATTGTGGGAAATCAAGAGGAAAGTCAAAGGGGAAGAGGTCTCAATCTAGAGGACTAAGAGATTGTTGGTACTATGGTAAACTAGGGCATAAGAAGAAATATTGTTGGACTTGAAAGAACATTAAAGGAGATAAACTAGAAGGGAACAAGGAGGAAAATGTAGTAAGTAACAAATCCAAAGAGGATGCTTTGGTTCAATCTTAGAAAGTGTTGACGATTCATGGGTTTTAGATTCTGGTGCTTCATTTCATGCTACACCTCATAGAGGTTATTTTATTGATTATGTCTAAGGGGATTTTGGGCTTGTTTATTTGGGGGATAATGAACCTTGTCATATTTTTGGAGAAAAGTTAAGATTAAGTTGCAAAATGGGAATCATTGGCTACTACATGAGGTAAGACATGTTCCAAGGTTGAGGAGGAATTTAATTTCAGTAGGGCAACCTGGTAATAAGGGTTGTGTAGTTACTTTTAATGATAAAAATTGGAAGATTTCAAAAAGTTCCCTTGTAGTAGGAAAAGGTGTGAATGTAGGCACCTTGTATCTTTGTATAGGTCATATTGTTCCTTCTACTTTGATTGTTTCAGAGAAAAATGAATATTTAGGAACAATTGTTGCAGGTGAGTAGGGAGAACAAACAGTTGCTATAGATGATGATACAAAACTATGGAACAAAAAACTTGGAAACATGAGTGAGAAAGGTATGAAAGTACTTTATTCAAAACAAGTTTTATCAGGTCTAAAATGTATTAATATAGATTTTTGTGAAAGTTATGTGTATGGAAAACAAAAGAGAGTGAGTTTTGTGAAGACTGGGAAGGAAAAGAAAAGTGAAAGATTAGAGCTTGTGCATATAGATGTATGAGGACTAGCTCAGGTATCTTAATTTGGTGGCTCTCATTATTATGTTACATTTATTGATGATGTAACTAGAAAAGTATGGATTTATTTCCTTAGACAAAAATCTGATGTATTTCAAAATTTTAAGAAATGGAAATGCTAGGTTGAAAATGAGAACGGTAAGAAATTAAAATGTCTCAGATCTGATAATGGTGGTGAGTATTGCAGTCATGAATTTGAATATTATTACTCCACTAATGGTATTTTTAGATAGACAACTATTCCAAGGACTCCACAGGAAAATGCAGTGGCTGAATGCATAAATAGGACTATAATGGAGCGTGCAAGGAGCACAAGGTTACATGTTGGATTTTCCTTAAACATGAGGGTGCAGGTTGTCAATACTATCATATATTTGATTAATAGAGGTCCTTCTACTCCTTTGGGTTGTGGTATTCTAGAGGAAGCATGGAATGGTAAGAAGGCGATGTTGGAATTATAGATGGAGTAATTGAGAGGGGGTGTGAATTAGTTACCACACAAAAAAATAATTCACAGATCCCTTAGATGTCTTAAAAATTAATTACTGCTGTCACTCGGTAGCCACAAAAATATGTTGTAACTCTGTAGATTAACTTGTTACTATTCTTTAAGCATTCACAATTATTAACATGCATGTAAAATAAAATAACATGAACACAAGAGACACTAAATTTAACGTGGAAACCCAATATGGAAAAAACAACCAAGTAACTAGCTACCATTTTCACTCTTCTAAAGTGAGCCCTGTTAGGAGCCAACCTTGTTAAAGGTTACAAAACACACTATTAGGTGTGACCTAGTTAGAGGATTTAATCACCTTGTTAGGAGTGGCCTTGCTAGAGGTCTTTAGAACAATTCAGTTGAATTGTCCACCTTGTTAGAGGATTTACAATATGGTTGTTAGACCAACTCTGTTAAGCGATTTAAGAATTATTGCTACAATAGTGAGAGAGTAACAATAAGTGACCTGAATGAGATGCAACTGAACCTTGCTAATACAGATCTATGTTCTGCTTCAATAGATCTTGACTGATCGAATACAACTTTGCTGCTCCTCAAGGATATTTGATCCTTTTTCAAAAATTCACTCACACTTATTCTTCACAATCAACTGATTTACATACTCACTCATTTGTACATCCATTCATACATTTGAAAACACAACTTGAACTTTTATTTATACATTACAAATTACTAAGTTGGTTCATTTACAAGTTACATTTACCAATAAACCATACATCAGTTAGCTACAAACATTACATTAAACAAATAAAATTTATTTCCCAAAATAATGAAATCCTTCATTGGCCGACCCAGCTCGATAAACACTATGAACTCTACAAAATCCTTTGGAGATTGAGTGAACTCGATAAGAACTAATTTCCCTTTGCTGACCTTGTGAGCTTGGTAGAAATTGATTTCTGCCATAGAAGTCTTTAGTGCCCGAGTGAGCTTGGTAGAAACTGACTTCATAGTATAACCTCCAAAAATGCTTGGCAGACTCTGTAATTCTCTTTGCTAACCTTCTGAGCTCGGTAGACTTTGTCTTTTGCCTTGCTGACCAACCAAGCTTGGTAGACTCTGATTGATAACTGATATGACATTTGTGTAACATCAAAGACAACACACAATTGAATAATTGTATCCAACAATCTCCCTCTTTGGCATTGATGGAAACACAACATGTCAAAGTAGAATGAAATTTGAAAGTAAGTCTTTTTTGACAGAATATTTCTCCCTCTTACATTTCATTCCTCGAATTCCTAAAATAAAGTAATCTCCCTTTGTGAAGGAATTACATAGCTTCTTTACAAAACATCAAATTTTAGAAAGATATGATAGTATACTCTCCCTCTTTGACAACACATGCCAAAGACAACACAAACCAAATAAATAGTAGTGTACCTTATGTATTGATTCATATGCAATATTTCCATGTTGATTCTGCATCAACTGAAAGATCTTCAACTTGATACATGTTGATGCATCACTAAAACTTCATTTTAATGAGCTTTAGATAGGGGAATGACCCCTAACTTACCTCTTAGATACAAAAATGCATCCTTAGGTAAAGGCTTTGTGAATATGTCAGCAATTTGTTCCTTTGTATGGACATATTCCAATCCTATCTCCTTATCCTGCACCAATTCTCTAACAAAGTGATACTTTATTGCAATGTGTTTGGTTTTTGAATGCATCATTAGATTTTTGGATATGTTAATTGCACTTGTATTGTCACAAAACATAACAACAGGTTCTTTGATTTCTTCCTTCATACCTTCCAATAATTGTTTGAACCAAACAATATTAGAATAGTTTACTACTACTGCAACATACTTTGCTTCTACTGTGGATTGGGATGTACAATTTTTTTTTTACTTGTCCAAGAAACCAACCTCTTTCCAAGAAAGAAAGCTCCTCCACTTGTACTTTTTCTATCATCAATGTTTTCTGCCCAATCTACATCATTAAACACTTTTAAATCCAGATTACTTCCAAATTTGTACCATAATCCATAAATTTTTAGTTCCTTATAGATATCTCATGATCCTTTTGATTTCCATCATATGATTTTCTCTTGATTTTGCTGAAAATCTTGCTACAATACCAACTACAAGGGTAATATCTAGCCTTGTATGCACTACATATTGCAACTTTCCAATCATAGATCTATACAATGTCTAATCCACTTCCTTTGATTCATCATCCTTGGTAAGTTTTAATCTAGCACACATAGGAGTCCCAACTACTTTGCAGTCTTCCATACCAAACTTGTTTAGTATCTCCTTGATGTATTTAGATTGAGTGATATAGATGCCATACTTACTTTGCTAAATTTGAAGACCAACAAAGAATTTGATTTCACCAAATATTGACATTTCAAATTCATTGTTCATTTGCTCTAAAAATTCTTTGCAAAGATCATCATTTCCTATTAACAAAGTATCATCCACAAATATTTCTACCAAAACAATCTTATTGTCTCGTCCTTCCTTAATATACAAGCTACTAGTGTATTTAGTTCTCTAAAAACCAATCTGAATAAGATAGTTATACAGTCTTTCATACCATGCTCTAGGGGCTTGTTTCAGACCATACAATGCTTTGTGTAATTTGAAAACCATGTCCTTGTCTAGATCAACAAAACCTTTAGGCTGATCAATGTACACCTCCTCATCTAGTATATCGTTGAGAAATGATGACTTGACATCCATCTAATAAACTTTAAATCTTTTGTATGTAGCATATGCAAGTAAGGTCCTTACACCTTCCAATCTTGCAACATGAGCAAAAGTCTTTCCATAGTCTATTCCTTCTTCTTGAGAGTATCCTTTGCATACCAGTCTAGCTTTGTTCCTTGACACCTTACCATCTTCATTCAACTTATTTCTAAATACCCACTTAGTTCCTATTGGCCCTAAAAATTATATGTTTCAATTTTAGTCACATTTTGAAAATTTTGAGAAAATCAGGCCTATAAATGCTTTGTGAAGCTTATGTACCTCGCTGTTGAGTTAATGCATAAATGGTGTTTAATGTTTCTTAACACCTTCCATTCATCTTGTCTACCTAGTCCATGAGGACAAATCATCATTCTGAGTCATTTGGCGAAGTCCCGTTTTAAGCTAGTTTCAAATTTGCATTTTACCCTAAGCATTAAACAACGACAAGAGGCCATGTTTACAATCAAATAACTTGCACCCAAAAATGTTTTAGGACTCACCGCTTTGGGAGTGTCTAGTATCCATACCTGAGAACTTATGTTTCAGATTTTGAGTCATTTCAAGTTTTTTTCACTAGGTTTTGAATCCCTCAAAGTTGGTCAATTACTATTTTCATGCTTTTGCAATTAAATCTAAATTCTGGGAAGCCCTGTTTGACATGCTATAACTTTGAACCAGTTGATCAAAATGTTGAAATTCCTTTGCGTTGCATTTTAGAGGTCAGAGACTTGTTATGTTTCAAGTTTTATCTTATGACAAATCCATTTGATCAGTTTTCAAACACAATTCCAAACGCAATTTGTATCTTTTTACTGGTGTCAGCATTTGCAGATTTGTCAGGACCCCTGTTCATGATGTCATAACTCCTAATCCATGATTGGTGAGATCAAATAGATTGTACTACTGTGTTGTCCACTAAAAATACTCTAAGTGTGTCAATTTTGAATTCATGATGAATCTGTTTGCACACTTTTCTAGGTCATTTCCGTTTTCCAAAATCGATTTGTCATTGTTCCCAATTCGCAAAATTCAAGTAGCCCACTTTGAACACTCACTATTTGTGCCCATTCATTTGTAATAAGCCAAAGTCATAGATTCATAATGTCCTCATGACATAGAACCAATGCTCCAGTTTTCATCCTCCCATGTGTCAGTTTACCCAGTTTTTGAAGCCGATTTTGAACCCAATTTAGTCTTTTTTGACGTGTTTGCTTGCATGTAATTCTGAGAATGCAATTTTAACAGTCAATATCTTTTGACCCTAATGTCTTCATGCAATGAGATCTGGCAGGCCTGTTGAACATGTCAAAGAGAACAGAGATCCTGAGTTTTAGAGCTTGGTCAGTTGTTCAGGTCAATTTTTAAGGCCAGACAACAGACCTCCTGGCGCAAATTTGACAAGTTGGCAAAATGTGATAAAGTGAGTTTTATTTGATTAATCAGTGGTCGAACTTAATTTAAATCAGTTTGAGATGATTGGTAGATCAGTCTGAGATGTTCAGTTGTTTGAAAACAATTTTTTTTTAGCTGGACCCACTTTGGGGGCCCGACTAAATTCCATCAGATTGAGGAGGTGTCGAGCTAGAAAGTGTTATTAGTCAGTTTGATAAGTTTATCATTGTATTCGAAATATGTTGAAGATAAATAATGTGTGTAGAGAGACATGGAGCCAGGCAAGTATTCAATTTGCAAAGTTGTCTGATGGTGAGCAGAGTTTGGATGAAGTTACAGATAAAATGGATATGTTAAATATGGAGTTGGCATTCAATCATCTAAACATATTCGTTAGGGTCGTCTGTTGCGGGTCTACAATACATTGATGCATCCATTCCAATCAACAATTTGAGATACTCACAAGTCAAAGTTTGCTTAGTTCCTTATTTTATCTCTCCTTTCTTACCGCAATAACATGTGGCACAATTTTAGAATCTTTGCTCTATGATATTTTATCACTAAATCTCAAACACCACTTCCAACAGATCAAGTCAAGCCACTACCCGAACATGAATATGAGGGAGACAGTTGTCTTCAAGATATGAAAGGCAGAGCCATTTCTGACTGGTCTTGTAGATATGTTTTCAAAATGTAGGCATTTTGAGTATGTTCATAGGGTGTTTGAGAACGAGGTTGAGGTATGAGATGAAATCATATCATAAAATGGTTGTAGAAAAAATGAAAAAAATGGATGAAGACTATCAGAAGCTGATTTACTTTAGGAGTAAAGTTTCTAAAGAACAAGAACACAGTAAAACTTTGGAAGAAATAGTGGCCTTGGTCTCATCAAAGCTGCAAATGAGAGAACTCGAAATTAAAATTGTTAGAAAGAGAGCTATTGAGCAGCATGAAGAAAGCAAAAGAGAGATGGATTACCTTGAGTAGAGTTACAGAGAGCAAATAGATCAGTTGAATGCAAATATTTCTCAAAGAGAATGTGAACTAGAAAAGATGCAGGAACAATTCAAGGCTTCTCACCTGCATCATTGTCGTCAACTTGAAGTTGATTGCGTGAAGTCTCCAAAGGATATTAAAATTGATGATGACACACAACTTGAAGAACATAACAAAATAAATGAGGAGTCCAAGACATTTATCAAGCTGTCTGCATTGAATGAAAGAAGACCCAAGCAGGAAGTTGAATCAGCCCCAGTCAATGTTAAGGAACCCGCACTTTTGAAGCAATGGCACATAGAGGGGAGGCGTCCATCAGGCGCCAAGGTAAGAGAGAAACCTGCAACAAACAGAGGAAAATGCATGAAGTTTTAAAACAAAAGGAAAAGCTCATGTCAAGCAGCAAGTAGGAGAGAAGTCACCCTCAGCAAGATGAGTGCAAGAATGCTGAGGAATCCCACACCAAAAGTTAAGCAAATCTACTAGTGAATGGAAGAGTAACCCACATATAATAGAGGATGTTGGGCAGCAGACCAGTGGATAGTGAATACGTAGGCAAATAAAACAAGAAACCCATGCCTCCTAATAAGCCCTTTACGCATTGCAAAGAACATGATAAAAAAAGGGGGGTGCAAGATAAAGGCACCATACAAAATGAATTGTTTGAGATGGCCGCAACAAAATGGGAAGACACCATCACAAAATTTGCCCATACATATGCATTGACCGCAGGGGAGGTGCTACCAATAGAGGACGCCAATGGGGAGAGTAATTAAAGAGCCTGCGTTAAGCAGAGCATAAAAACAGAGCAGCCACAAGCCAATGAAAGAGTCCCACATGGCAGAAAGCCTTGTATTCAAAGAATACACATCATAAAAGAATCCCATGCCCAGCTTAAAGCCAAGATACTCATGCCTAGTGCCATAGCATTAGAAAAGAGAGTCCACGCTGAGTAATTGAGGGAACTCACATATTAAAGGAGGAGCACGTAATGGCATGAAGACTAAAACTACTCGTGACAAGAGGAAGCTATGTGAGGATAGCCGCAATATCCCATATTTCTTGTGTGGGAGAAGATCTTGTATTTTAAATACTATTCTTTACATAATGGTTGCTATCTCAAACAGAGGCACTTTTGGTAGCTGTGAAGTGCAAGTAGGTCCATGGTCAGCCAGCCAGTTAAATGCGGTCAAAGATCAAACTTTGATTGGGAAAACTCAAAACAAAGATGACGTTAGCAAGAGAAGAAAGTGACCAAAAGGAAAAATCTGGTGCCTTGCTACTTCACTAGCTGAGAAATCTCAAAAAATTCGGCTAGCGAAGTAGCGAGGTCGCCGAAAAACCATAAAAATTTGGTGAGATCCAAAATGTTACGTGGGTCCCATTGCAGTGCTGTCAGTGAATCAGATCATGACAAGTGGCAGCAAGCAGGAGGTGATGTGGCAAGATCCAGACAGTTGAACAAGATCTTGCCACGTGGCACATCCAGTGGTTCTCATTATCTCGCTAACTAAAGTTGCTCACCGGTTAACCATAGCGAAGTTGTGAGAAGATGATAGATGGTGGATGATGTAGACCATGTAGGCCAATCAAATACTACCACATGGTAGTTAGTCAACTAGAGGTTGACCCTAGATTCAAAGGGTCAGGGCAATATTGGGAATTGAAAATAATAATATTTTATTATTATTTTTGATAAAGATGCACGTCAAACTCTTTTAAATCAAAAGGGGCATATTTTATAAAGTTCTAAACTTTGAGATGTTTTAAATTTTTTGAAAAATTAAAATTTTCAGTTGCACACTAAGTTCCCTACTAGAGGAGTATTTTTCAAAGGGTTGTTAGAGGCTCAATTTTTAACCCAAATGTGCACTCCAATATACTATCGAAATCAAGAAGAGCTGAATTTTCCATTTTTGGAGTCAGATTCTACATAGGTATTCACTGGTTCATGCTATACGTCATTTTGTGAAATCTGGGGCATTGGCAACATAATAGGCTGAGTTCTTCATTAATGATCAGAATTGGTTACAAGATAGTTTTAAAGGTCTGTTGCAATCTGAAAGTGAAGAAAATCAACTTGGGATTGTTTTCTTGTCTTCTCAAGACCATTTCAATTGATTTGTTACTTTTCCCTGAGTTCATTTTTACACCAAAATCAGTCACTTTTCTTATCATCAGATTTTGAGATATTTTGATGCCTTTGAGAGGTGGAATGAAAAGGATCTGATATGCAGTTATAACGAGAAGTTAGAAAGAAGCTTTTGTTCTTCTAGGGAAGGATTTCCAAAGTGACAATTGTCAATTGCAAATTGAATTCAGGAATTGCCTTCTCCATATTTATTCTTTCTTCTCCTCTGAAAAAAGGTTATTGGTTGGTTTTTCATTTTTCAGTTCTTGGAGCTCTGCTCAGGCTATGAAAGCCACACACCCAACATTTCTCAGTGGTATTGAATAGCATTTATGTCTTATGCAGATAGTTCTAGTCTGTTAGGTGATTTATGAGTTGTTTTCTGTACATTTCATGTATTTGGTTTCAAGGAAAGCAAATAAAGAGTAACAAAGGTTTTAAGTTCAGTCTGAATCTTGTCTCCTAATTATGGATCTATTATTTCTTCTAATTTGTGATCAAAGAGAATAGATTAGGTTGCATTTCATTTAGGAATGTATGTGATTAAAATGTCTTGCTAGTAGGGCAAAGAACCATGTAATTGCTTGATGTTTGTCACAGGGTTTGCAGATTTTGTGATAGGATGTTCTGAGTATGAGATTCATTCTGTAGCAGATGTCAGTTTACAAAGTGAAGAATAGATCAAGGATCTTGATGTAGACATATGTCTGAGATTTCCATGAGATGTATGGTTATAATTCATTTAATTTCCCAATGGACAAGGCACTGATTAGAGATAGGATCATTAGGTTTTGTTGCTCATACCTGGGTCTTGCTGTTATCAACATATTAAATCATTTTTCCCTTTTATGTTGAAAGCTATTCAATGTGAACCTGCACTTAGCTTGCCAGTTTCATGAGTTATGTTCTTAGCTATTTCATGCTTGTGATTCCTGGTTAAGTATAGAAGATTTAGGGGTTTTTATCTGCTTTACATTAGGTTCAACATATGCTTGATAATTGGTACCATATAAAGGAATCTATAGGTCCACTCGCCTAGGTTTTGCAGAGCCTAAAGTGTAGAAGGATTATAGCCTTATTGTTGGCCCAGGTTCTTGGTGAAGTGTGTCCATTATTGGAGATAGATTCCCATAGATGCATTCTTACCTTGCATACTTGGTTTTTCAAACACTGTTAAATCAGGAGCCAACAGTTCCAATCACATTTTTTTCTTTAGATTTGGGTACAAGAGTCCATGTTTTGTTTTGCTCTATATGTTCTATCTCTTCATTTATAGCCTCAATCCAACTTTCATTTTCTAATGCATCTTTAACACTTCTAGGTTCAAAATCAGCAAGTAAACAAGTACCTTTCAACTTACTTCTTGTCATAGTACCTTCAGATTTATCTCCAATGATCTGATTTGGTGCATGATGTCTCTTGACATACTTAGCTAATACAAGTTCCTTGCCTTTTGAACACTTTGCATTCTCATCATCTTGTATTTCAGCTTCAGGTTCTAGCTATTATGTCTAATGCTTGGGTCCTTTAGACTTAGTAGGCATTGGCTTGGTAGCATCAAAATGTGACTAAGGTTCTTGTAGCTTAGTTTGAACTTCTTGTAACTCGATTACTGAAGACTCAAGAATAGAAGATTTCTAACTGACAAGTGTATCTAGTACTATATCAGGTTTAGTGAAAACAAATCTCGTATAGTCTTCTGGTTCCCTTTTTCTTTCTTCTTCAGTTATTTCTGCAAACTCATCAACTTTCACATGTGCACATTCTATGACTTTGTGAGTAGACAAGTTCAAACATCTATATGCTTTACTTTTGCAAGAATATCCCAAAAATATTCCTTCATCACCTTTCACATCAAATTCACCTTCTCTAGATTCTTTCAAAATGTAACATTTGCTTCCAAATACTTTTAGGTAACTTACATTGGGTTTATAGCCATACCATAACTCATAGGGGGTTTTGAATGAATCCTTCTTCAGATAAACTTGGTTCAAGGTATGAACTGCACTGTTGATGGCTTCCTTCCAGTATTTGATAGCAATGTTCTTTTCAATCATTAAGGTTCTTGCATAGTCCATGATAGATCTGTTCCTTCTTTTAGCTATTCCATTTTTCTTAGGAGTTACAGGGGTTGATACGTATCTTTTGATCCCTCTTTCAATGCAAAAGTTATTGAACTGATGTGAAATGAATTCACCATCTCTATCTGACCTCAAGCATTTTAGTCTTTTGCATGTTTCCTTCTCAACTCTAGCCAAATACCATTTGAACTTCTCAAATGCTTTTGATTTCTCTCTTAGGTACATGATAGTCATCATTCTTGAGTAATCATCAACAAGAAGAATGAAGAACTTTTCACCAATATAGCTTTCAATTCTAATAGGTCCACATAAATTAGTATGCATAATTTCTAAATCTTCTTCAAACTGATAGTTTTTACTTTTGAAGCTAGTCTTTCCCATCTTACCAATTTGACAATTCTTGCATAGACCAACCTCAGGTTTCTTTATATTAGGAATGCCTCTTACTTTCCTGAATTTACTTATTTTCACCAAGTTATCAAAGTTCACATGACACAACCTCTGATGCCATAACCAACTTTATTCAACTTGAGCAATAAAACATGAACATTCACCAAGTTCAAGATAGAACAAATTACCCTTTGTTTGGTTGCCTGATCCAATTAGCTTTCCTTTGTCATCCAGCAATCTTTCTTTTCCATGCATGAATTCCACTTTGAATCCATTATTGAGTAGCTGCACCATACTCAATAGATTGTATTTTAGTCCTTCTACCAAAAATGCATTATCACATACAAGCTCTTTGGTTAGTGAGATTATTCCTCTTCCTTTTATGCAACAAGGTTCATTATTACCAAACCTCACACTACCACCATCATAGTTTTCAAAATGTTCAAACTTAGTTTTATCACTAGTCATATAATGAGAGCAACCACTATCTACAATCCATGTATAATTTTTTCTCACATGAGAAATAAGTGTCATTTCCTCATCATTGTCAGATTCATCTTTCACAATAATGTAAACAATTTCATCTTCTTCATCATCATAATCATTAGAATCCTTAGCCATGAAACATGTTTTCTTACCTTTTTCCTTGAATGATTTGAAGTCTTTCTTGCCATTACACTTGTGACCTTTTTTGTCATCCTTTTTTTGCTTATTTGGGCATCTAGTAGCAATATGTCCAATTTCCTCACATGAAAAATAGATTAGAAGAACCTTACCTTTGCATTTTCCTTTGCCTCTTGAGTATTTCCTTGCTAGTAGAGCTTCAACCACCTCAAGATCACTGTCAGAACTCTATTTTGATTCTTCTTCACTTTCTGACTAAGAATCCTTTATCTTCTTACCTGCCTCCTTGAGTGAAAGTTTGGCTTCAAATGTCGATTCAATGTTTTTGGTAGCTAGAACATAGTTATCATACTTTTCTAGCTCAAATGTAGTAAATCTTCCAACTATGGCCTCTATATTTATCTTATGATTTGCTTCACATCTTCTTTCTTGAATTATAGAAACTCTAATTGCATAAATGGAAAGCAATGTTCTAAGAAATTTAATTATAACTATTTCTTCCTTGATATCTCCTCTAGAAGCTTTGATTGCACTAACACTTGCTTTGACTCTTTCAACATATTTTGCTATGTTTTCATCCTCTCTCATCCTCATTTGATCAAATTATACTCTTAAAATTTCTACTTTGGCTCTTCTCACATTATCATCTCCTCCATAGATTTCTTTCAACTTGTTCCACATTTCAAAGGTATTTTTGCAGTCCTTGACATCATCAAATTCTTCATAGCTTAGGGCAGATGCAATATCTATCATCATGATGTTATGAGTCTGCTTCTTAGCAATGTCATTTGTAGATAATTTACTAGAAGGAGTTACATATGCTTCAACTAGATATTTTAGTCCTATTACATATGCTTCATCCAAATATTTTAGTCGTGTGTCTCCAATAGAAGCTAGATGGAGTCTCATGAGACCTTCCCATGCTGAAAAGTTGTCCTTGTTAAGTCTTGGAATTTCCTTCTTGTAAGACATTCTGATCTTTAGGTTAGATCCTTGAAATCCTTTCTGCAAGCACCAAAAGCTCTAATACCAATTGTTGGAATTATAGATGGAGTAACTAAGAGTGGGGGTGAATCAGTTACCACACAAAAAAATAATTCACAAATCCATTAGATGTCTTAATTACTGCTGCTCACTCGGTAGCCAAAAAAATATGATGTAACTCGGTAGATTAACTTGTTACTATTCTTTAAGCATTCATAATTATTAACATGCATGTAAAAGAAAATAACATGAATAAAAGAGACACCAGATTTAACATGGAAACTCAATATGGGAAAAATCACCAAGTAACTAGCTACCAATTTTCACTCTTTTAAAGTGAGCCCTATTAGGAGCCAACCCTATTAAAGGTTACAAAACACATTGTTAGGTATAATCTGGTTAAAGTATTTAATCACCTTATTAGGAGTGGCCTTGCTAGAGGTTTTTAGAATAATTCAATTAAACTATCCACCTTGTTAAAGGATTTACAAAATGGCTATTCGACCAACTCTGTTAAGAGATTTAGGAATTATTGCTAGAATGGTGAGAAAGTAACAATAAGTGACCTGAATGAGATGCAACTAAAATTTGTTGATACAGATCTCTACTTTGCTTCCATAGATCCTAACTGATTGAATACAAATCTATTGCTCCTCAAGGATATTTGATCCTTTTTCAAAAATTCTCCCACACTTATTCTTCACAATCAACTCATTTACATACTTTCTCATTTGTACATCCATTCATATATTTGAAAACACAACTTGAACTTTTAATTGTACATTAAATATTATCAAGTTAGCTCATTTACAAGTTACATTTACCAATAAACCATACACCAGTTGGCTACAAACATTACATTAAACAAATAAACTTTATTCCCCAAAATAATGAAATCCTTCATTGGCCGACCCAGCTCGGTAAACACTACTCAAAAAATGATTTCCATATTCAACCAAATGAAGCTTGGTAAACACTGTGAATTCTGTAAAATCTTTTGGAGACCGAGTGAACTCGATAAGAACTAATTTCCCTTTGCTGACCTTGTGAGCTGGGTAGAAATTGATTTTTTCCACAGAAGCCTTCAGCACCCAAGTGAACTTGGTAGAAATTGACTTCACAGTGTAACCTCTAGAAATGCTCAGTAGACTCTGTATTCTCTTTGCTAACCTTTTGAGCTTAGTAGACTCTGTCTTTTTCCTTGCTAACCAACTGAGTTTGGTAGACTCTGACTAATAACTGATATGACATTTGTGTAATATCAAAGACAACACACAATTGAATAATTGTATCCAATAGGTGAGTTATTCTTTTCTCAAAACCTTTAGTTGTGAAGCATTTGCTCATAGATTTTGAAAATAGAGCCAAGCTGGAAGCTAAGTCAATGAAATGTGTATTTTTTGGATATGGAATTGATGAATTTGGTTATAGGTTTTGAGATTTTGAAAATTATAAAATTTTAAGAAGCAAGGATGTCATATTCAATGAGAAAGTATTGTGCAAAGATTTGTTGCAACAACATGAGAAGAAAGAAGATGATTCTGTAGTGTTGGATGATACTCTAAAAGATGATGTTTCAAATATTTCTCATGATCTGCAACAAACACAACAACAAATACCACTTAAACTAGTGACTATTAGACGGTTAACAAGGTTAAGTAGACCCCCAAAAATATTTTCTCCCTCTTTATATTCTATTTTACTTACTAATGCCGGTGAACCCAAATGTTATGATAAAGCTATGTAGGTGGATACAAAGATTCAGTGGGAGTCTAAAATGGAAGAAGAAATGGAGTCTTTGCTAAAAAATAAGACATGGGATTTATGCAAGTTGCCTATAGGTAAAAGGGATTTACAAAATAAATGGGTTTAGAGGTTGAAAGAATAGGATGGAGGTAAGAAATAGTTTAAAGCCGTGTTAGTGGTAAAAGGATTTGCACAGAAAAAAGGCATTGATTTTGATGAGATATTCTCCCCTATTGTAAAAATGACTTCTATTCACATTGTTTTAAGTATTGTGGCTATTGAAGATTTGGATTTGGAGTAGCTTGATGTTAAAACAACCTTCCTTCATGGTGATTTGGATAAAGAGATATATATGGCACATCCACAAGGATTTGAGGTCAAAGGTAAGGAGAACTTAGTGTGCAGATTGAAGAAAAGTTTATATGGCTTGAGGAAAGCACCTCAGCAATGGTATCTAAAATTTGACACTTTTATGCATGAGCATGGATATAGTAGGTGCCATTCAAATCATTGTGTTTATTTTAAGAGGTTGGATGATGAAAACTACATTATTTTATGTTTATATGTTGATGATGTGCTTGTAGCTAGGTCTAACGTGGATGAAATTAAGGGGTTGAAATGTTAGTTAGCACATGCATTTGCTATGAAGGATTTGGGGGAATAAAAAAAAATCCTTGATATGAAGATTTGTAGAGATAGGAAGAACAAGAAATTGACATTATCTCAAGCTGATTATATTGTGAAGGTGTTGCAACATTTCTCTATGGAGAATGCTAAAGCTATCAACACACCTTTACCTGGTCATTTGAAGTTGACTAAGGAGATGTGTCCAAAGACACAAGAAGAGGAGGATAAGATGTCCAAGGTACCCTATGCTTTAGCTGTAGGAAGCTTTATGTATGCTATGGTATGTACAAGGCCAGATATTGCACATGCAATTGGAGTTGTTAGCAGGTATATGAGTCATCCAGGAATTGAGCATTGGAATGCAATTTAATGGATTCTCAGATATTTGGAGGAACATCTAGTAAGTGTGTACATTTTGTGGGCTCTACTACTAATTTATAAGGCTATGTTGACTCAAATTTGATAGGGGGTATTGATACCAAATGGAGTACTACATGTTATGTATTTATTGTTGGTGGGGCAATAGTAAGTTGGGTTTCTCAATTGCATAAGGTTAATGCTCTATCCACTATAGAGGCAGAGTATGTTGTTTCCATAGAGGCAACCAAGGAGATGATATGGATTCATTTATTCTTGAAGGAATTGGGAAACCCTTAGAAGGATAATTATTTTTTTACAGATAGTCAAAGTGTCATTCATCTTGCAAAGAATTCAACCATGCATTCAAAGATAAAACACATATAGTTGTAGTACCATTTCAGTCAATTAGTTTTGGATGATGGATAGTTAAAGATAGACAAGATACATATAGATGATAATCAACAAATATTTATACCAAGGTAGTAACAAGGGAGAAGTTGAACTCCTCTTTAACTTCAGTTGGTCTTCTACACTAAACAAAATAAAATAATGACAGAGTCCAGGGTGGTTTGATATTCCAATGGGAGCTACAGGTTTGGTAGTGCTATGATCAGTCTCCAAGTGGGAGGTTATTGTTG
Organism: Cupressus sempervirens; assembly: GCA_028749045.1. Taxonomy (NCBI): domain Eukaryota; kingdom Viridiplantae; phylum Streptophyta; class Pinopsida; order Cupressales; family Cupressaceae; genus Cupressus; species Cupressus sempervirens. Next base: position 330,984,602 of record CM053784.1, read on the forward strand.
TAGAGTCTAATTAGTCTCCAAGTGGGAGATTATTGTGATGTGGAGCCTAATTAGACTTGGAAGTTTATTCAACATCAGCTACTATTTTTCCTATTGGATGAATTATTCTAGTCCTAAATTTGTAAGAAGAAAAAGCTTGTATAAAAAGGCTTAGGGTTATGGATTTCATAATGTAATGATGACATTGTAGCTTCTTGTGGTAGTATTAAGCTATAAGGGATTGTGGATTGTAATCACTGGATAATAATAATATTGGACTTGCTATTGGTGGACGTAGCCCAGGGATTAGGTGAACCACGTTAAATCTTGGTATCTTGTGTTCTCTTCTATGTGATCTATTAATTTTTGATATTGGTTATATTTGCATGTAGCTTTTATTTATATCTCAGGTTAATCCTAACATGAATAGTTACCATAATTTCATGATGGGGTCACTTCAAAAAATCATAGGAAAAAACTACTCGTCGAAAAATTATGAAAAAAAAAAAAACTTCTAGATCTCACTCTTACCTATCATCCTACCAAAGGGTTTTTTTTGAATTTCTAAATATAACTATATGTTTTGTAGAGTGTATAGAAATAACTATGTTATTTTTTTCACAGGAAAAAAGTAATCAAACTACTACAATTGTTGTATTTTACATATTTTCTTATTTTGAGTGGATGACCCTCAAATGGATCTTCAAAGATCAGGTTTACCTTATTTCAAAAAAAAGGTGTCCACTTATTTACCCACCATCTTGGTGCATTTACCCACCACCTCATGCAAAGAGTTTCTCAGAAACCTACAAATCTATGAGTTTGGTAAGTTTTTTCTTGTCATAATATTTCTTATGATATTACGTGAAAAGGTGATATTTTTCTAAAATTAAAAATGTAAATTGGTGGATGGAAAATGATGTTAGATATGGTCTACAATTGAAGAAGAATTTGATTTCATCTGGAGAATTAGGTTCTCAAGGGTATGGGATGACTTTTTAATCTAATAAATGGAAAGTTGAAAAAGGGGCCTTAATTGTTTGAGGTAGCAAGAATGACATCTTGTACGTAGCTGAGGGCCATGTTGAAGTGAGAGTTGTTTAGCAATCAAAGATAGTAGAGCTTTTTGAAGAGGTGATTCATGAAATATATGTTATTAAATCAAAGAGAGCCAATTGTAATAGTAAAGGATTGAATTCTTTCTCTTTTGTTGTTAATTTTTAGCTCCTAGGATGTACACATTACAATTATGGGGAAATAACTTTGAAAGTTTTATTTTGAAGGTTTTTCTAGAGGAAGATGAACAAATTCTAGGGACATTCAAGAAAAAGGATGTACAAATTTGAACCTTGGATGAGAAAGTTTTTGAACATGATAGTGTTGAATATGAATTGTCTTCAAATATAACAAAGAAGAAAATATATAAAAGAGGCAGTAATAAGTTTAAACAATTATAAATTATTTTTATATTAAGGAAAAAATAGGTTTTAAGGGGACCCAAAACCCCATACAACAAGAAGAAAGATAAGTGATAAGGAACCCTCGGTTTTACAAGGACCTAAAACTTGAGATCACAAAAACAACAAAAAACTAAGTTTTATAGGAACCTGGAACTACCAAAATAAACTATCTAAAGTTCAAAACCAGGTTTTACAAGGACCTAGAACTTAAAGTAAACAACAAAACAAAGCTGGAAATGAAACAAAAAATAGGACGACTAGGACCAGCTAACCAGCCAGAGGCCAGAAACCTACAACGAACAAAACCAAAAACTAAATTAATTCTTAAATGACCTTTCTTGATTCCTTTCTAGTCTTCATTTTACCTTGCAATATGTCATCAACAATAGAACTAGATTCATCAACTACAAATTTCTTCGTACTTTGTCTCATTCTTTTATTAGGGGCACCCATAATCTTGACAATAATAGTAGTAGGGGACATAATCTCCTCATTTCTCCTTTTACCTAAACTTACAACATCCATGCATAAACTAGAAGTCACCATGTCCATTCTTTTCCCCACTATCTTTAACTAGTTGTCGAAGTTCCATTTCATAGGCCTTTAGCTTCTCAAGGATGTTCCCAACCTGGTTCTCTAGCTGGGCTCTCTTCATTTTTTCTTCATCCAGTTCTCTATGCATATCTCCCATTTTTTTCTTTTGAATAATAATTTCATTATAGAGCCAAGAGTCTACCTGGAGAAATGAATTGGCTTTTAAGTTATCCTTGTGGAGAAAAGACAACTTCACTATATTATTTTCATCTCCAGTCTCATCATCAAACATTTTTCTCTGAATTAGTTGTCATTTCCTGGGTTTCCTTTAGTTGTAACTAATTTTCATTATTTAAACCCTTTTCATCCATCATCTTCTTTTGGTCCTTCTTATTCAAACTTTGATCTTTATTGGAAAGGGCATTTACCTCTACATTCTTCTCCTTCTCAGAATCCAATAGGATCATAGCATCAATAATTTCCTTTTTAGTGGAAGTAGGACTTTCATTTCGGTTCAAAATATTCTCGTTCTGCCCCAAAGTTGTATAAATCAATTTTGACTTCCCCTCTTTGCTACTTTACCCATCTTTATTAACTAGATGGATACCTCAATTACCAGAATACCCATCTAGGTTAGAAATAAGATCCTAAGTTTCTATTTCCATTTCATTTTCATCCTCTTCATCTGCACTTTTCTTACTCTCCATGGCTTCCTCATTATCTTTCTTCTCTACCTTAATCTCCTTCTTTTTACCCTTTCTATCTCTACAACCCTCCTTATTTTTCATAGTATTAATTTTAATTTTCTTAGCACTCATCTTTTGATGAGGCTTATTACTAACTGATTTTCTCTTCTTCTCCGCAACAGGTAAGAGCTTCACTACATTATTTTTACAATAATTTTCAATTAACAAAATAAGGCCTTCATGGAGCATGACTATAGATTCCTTCTTTCTATAGGCCTAGAGACTATTAAGCAAATAAAACTTCAAGTAGAAAGGGAAGGACAACCTATGCTTATACTAAAAATGCTTCAAAAACACAAAATGGAATTTATCAACCCTTTTCAATCTACCATCCAAAATAAAATACTCTTAGACACAAGATAAAACATCTTGCCAAATTACCTTAATTTGGTCTAGGTCATAGTAGTCTTTGTTCTTCACCAACCTTTTTTCCTCCTCTTCCTTTTTGGGAAATTTTTTGAAGCCAACATTTGATATATTGGTTTCTTTTTTGAATTTTAAGCACTTCATAGGAAGTCTAATTATCTCTATTATAAACTCATCAGTCAAATTCACTATTACCCCATGGTGTGTAACCCTTTCCTCAAACCAGTTCTTGAAGAAGTAATCAATAATGTGGGGTTTTCAACCATGCAACTTCTTAATATTTGCTATCACTTTTCCCTTCTTGAGAATCTCCCACATCTCCCTTTTCACTTTCCACCCCTTGTAGGTAGACAAATCTTTTTTCCTTGGTTCCCCACCCATAGTGCAACCTACTCTATAAATTTTTTGAAAAATGATAACTTTCACTAGATACAAAGTGTGTTTAACCCCAATTAATATTTTCACCCAAAAATTGTGCCAAGTCCTTTTGGTGATGACACAAAAGTACCTCCTCAAAAGATGATTATATTCCATAATAAACCCACTACTTGTCACAATAAACTGCAAGATCTCACATAATCTTTCCTTCACTTACATTAGTATTTTCATAATTAATTATCATCATTAGCTCAATTTCCTTGTTGAGGTTATCATTCCATGTTAGCTTTTCATCATTGTAGATGGTTTTATTAGCTATCCAGTTAGCCACTTTATTGTCATCTATGTAATTATGAGTGATGATGATTTTGTCAAACTTTTTATCAAAATTTTAATTTCCATAATGCTTCCATTGACATTCCACATAATTGTGTTCTTGTTATTCAACATATTAACCATGTTTAAAGAATCCCCTTCCAGCCATAAGTTTGTATAACCAATTTTCACTGTCATCCTCATACTATAAAGAGTAGCAATAGCCTCAAATTTATGACTAGTCAAGTGACCAATAGGGATAGCCATAAAGTCAACTACTCTACTAGTATGGTTTCTCAAGACTCCACCAAACCTAGCTCTTCCAAGGTTCCCTTTAGCAAAACCATCAAAATTAGCTTTTAACCAACCCAGAGGAGGGGATTTCCATATAACACCTTGTCTATGATCATTATGTTTTGAACTAGTTCCTATCATTTTCATTAAATTCTTACATGCACATCATCACTATTTTTATTCTAAGATATACAATTCTCTTTAATAGCCTTGATAATATTTTGACCCACCACCCATTTAAGAGTTTCTTTATTTCTGAATATTTTGTTGTTCCTTTCTTTCCAAAGACCCCAAAAAAGATGGGGAAGAGAAATATTCCAAAGAAAACCAATTTTAGTTCCTCTGATAGGACATTTCTAATTCTAAAAAAAATCAATAATATTACTAGACTAAACCCACCAAACACTCCAATATTGAAAGAGAAAACTCCACACATTCTAGCTAGAATTACAATTCAAAAAAAATGTATTCATATCTTCAATATCCATCTTACATAGGGAACATCTATTAACTATATTAATACCTCTTTTTGAAGATTATCTAGGGTTAGAATTTTATTTTGAAGCATAGTGCAAAAGAAGATATTAATTTTTGGCATAAGACCCTTAATCCAAGCTCTATCCCATAGAGGAGGGTTGACCTTCTCCTCAGATCTAAACACAGAAGAAACCTTGAAACCCACATGGTTCAATTCCCCACACCATATTATCCTCCTTGTTAGGATAAAGGATACAAGAATTAAGGGAAATTTGAATGCTAGAATTTTTTTGACAAAACTCAGCAATGTTAACCCATCCATTGTTAATCCAATAGTTTCCCACAAACTCTCCATAAGCCTATTTGCATCTTTCTATAGGAGAAATGTCCTCAAAATCATCCAAAAAAGGATGATCCAAAAGCCATTCATCTTCCCAAAATCTAACCTTTCTTCCATCCCCAACTTTCTACTTACAACCTTTATTTAGAATATGTCTAGACCCTTGGACAACTCCCCAAATAGTAGAGGAACTAGAGATAATAGGGTAGGATAGGACATGAAATCAAAAATAGGAGCATGAAAATGGTACTTATGTCTTTAGATAGAGCTCCATTCTTTATCATCATGGTGCACTCTCCATCCTTGTTTAGCCAATAGAGATTTTTTTTCATTCTTATAATAGATCTTATACCCAAACCTCCTTCCATCTTTGGTTTACAAATCTTTTCCCGAGCTATTAGAGCCATTCTCTTCTTTTCCAGTTCTAGACCATAAGAAATTCCTTTGAATTATATCAATTGCATCTACAAATTTTTCTAGATTATAAATTATTATATAAGATTGCTAGAATATAAAACTAATGAGAAACCTGATATAAAATTAAAAAACCCAATATTAAGGAAACCTAATCTAATATTCATGAACCCCGATGAAAAGATACTAACATCCCCTCTTAATCTAAAGAGATTAAACCAAGAATTTCTCTCAGCTTATCAAACTTTTCTCTATTCATTTCCTAAGTGGTAAGAATATATGTAAGTTGATCTATAGTAGGACAATATTTAAGATGTATATCACCATCTTTAACATGATATTGAATCAAATGATACTTTTTGTTTCTGTGATTGTTGTGATCATGAAATACTATATTTTTAGCCATTTTGATATAAGATTGACTATTAAGGGAGAGTGGGGTAGATGAAACTTGTGGTGTTTGCAATTCTTCAAGAATTATTTAAAGCCATAAGTGTTGGAAATAAAATAGGGAAAGTAAACTCTAAGGGGGGTGGGGGGGCGGGGTGAATCAATCCTTCAAATATTTAGCCATAAATTCATTCATCACACATCCATCTCACAATTTTTTTGTAAACTAAAATAGCTAGCTACACATATTCATAAATAGCATGAAAGAAAATAGCATTCAACATATGTATGACACAAGATATTTGGCTACCCAGAAACCCTCCAATGAGAATGTAAAACTAGGGTGGGGATGATACCCACCAATCTCTACTATTGTAGCAATAAAGTGTATCCAATGAAGGCTACAATGTTTGATCATAAACTATGATCTACCCTATGAAAGGTCTTCCCTATTAAAGGCTTAGAGAATCGTTAGATCTTACCTTAATAAAGGATTTCAACACCCTGTTAGAAGTGTGCTTGATTAAAGGACTTCAACTTATAATGAAGTAAGCACCTTCTTAAAGGATTTACAATAGCCTATTAAGACTACTCTGTTAAGAGATTTAACTAATTCACTTGCTAGAATGTATCAACAATGATCCTTCAGTTAGCATTCTACTGCTAGATAACAGATCACCTCTTTAATGATGTGTAATTAATCCTCTCTAATTAGATGTATCACTTTTCTCCTCTAATTCCTTTCCTTTTTTCTTCTCTAACTGATATTCTACAATGTATCTCAATTCACAACTCCTTAGCCACCATGAATTCTTAGTTTGTGCATGCAAACTTCTCTATTCTCACATTCCACATTCATAAAATTTTTAGGGTTTGTCCTTCTTAAGAAGACCTAGGTGACTTAGGGTTAGTTATGAATTAGTGATTGTGATTCACTCATTTTGTGGCTTAAATCATCCCTTCAACTAATTGGTTGCATGTAATATAGAAGGATCCTCAATATAGATTTTTCCTTATCATCTAGAATCTCAAAACAATCCTTAAGTTGACTTTAAAATGGTTTACATAGAAGTTTGTGCCATTACAAACAACTATGTCAAAAATTGTTTACTCGGCACTTGAAGTGTCTAATGCTCGAAATCCATTGTATATTTAATGATGTAACTCAACCTTTGAATGAGTCAACATCCACTAATCACTCAACATCTAAATAACTCGATACCTACTATATGCTCAAAACTTGAGTAACTCGACACTTACTAGTTACTTGAAACATACTATATATCCTGACAACTTATACTCGACATACACTACTTGTTCAACATGAACTAAGAAAATGACTTAAGTGTGTTTTCACTCATATGTCAAAACCAATATGAGATTGATAGTCTCCCCCTTTGACATGAGTGGCAAAAACACTTGATCATGCATGAATATCCTTAGGTCTTGAGAGAATAACTTAGATAATATCCATTTAGTACTTGCATACAAAATATCAAAAACTTTAAAATTTCACAAAACTTATGACTCATTAGTTATACCTCAAATTCTTTATCTCCCCCTGAGTTGATTATTCTATTTTGATTTTGAAACTAAATACTACTACTAAGTAGATCACTTTGTTCCTAGTTTTGTACTGTAGACTCTGTTTCTATTTGGTCTCCCCCAAAATGTATTCTCTCCTCCTTTATTTATTCTCCCCCTTTTGAAACTTATGTCATGGGTTGTACATGAATTGTGTGTTTATCCAAGAAAGATTTAGGGACCTCCATCATTATTTCTAGTGATACATCCTAGTTTTCACATGATACCTCTAGAGATTTGAGTTGTATGTCCAATTTAGAAGCAAGGGTAACTAAGCCTTCATGTGTAGAAAGATGGGGATCTTTCTTCAACAATGTCTCTGCATAGGCTAGTTCCTTATGTAATACCTCCATTTGAGGGGTTAACATGGATGGGATGTTTATCAATGTATCCCTAATATTTGCATCTTAAGCTTTCAATGTTGCTAATTGTCCATGTGTTGATAATTAATTCTTGAAGTAAGTTTGACCTTGGCCAGGAGATTTTTGTAGAATGTTAGCTATTTTCTTTAGATCTCCCTCTAGATAGTCAATGTGTCTATGCACTTCTTGTTTGAATAGGGGAACATCACACACCTTGGTGTAAAGAGAGAAAATATTCTCTAACACCTTCTTTACACCCTCAATCTTGGTTTCTAACTCAACCTGGTGTAGTACAATGACAATAGATATCTATTCATCAACTTTGATTTGACATTTCTTCTTAGACCATTCCAGTAATTTGACATTGGAATCTAGATCTTCATCATTGATTTTCTCTAGAATATTTGTTAACTACTCAATGATTGGCTTGGTTTCATCAGGTGTAGGGAGGCTGCATGCATCAAGAAATATATCCTTGATGTCATGAAGTGCTTGTTTGTCCTGTGCTCCCTTCTGAGTAGTCCTTGGTGTTTCTTCCTTGCCAGAGCATCCTGCAATATGCTCATCTTCTCTATTGTGATTATTGTAAGATCATACTTTGGAAACTTAATCACCTCATCTAAGTTGATGTCACCTCATCAACCTTAGATGTGTTAGGACTTGGCCTTGATTCTTGCAATGGGGTAGTTTATGCACTTGACCTATGAGGTTCTTGACTAGGAGTAGGAGTAGCAATATCTGGTAAGGTAACCAATGTCTATATTGTTATTACTTCCTCTAGCTTTGTAGTCAAGACTGAATCTTCATTCCTATCCTTCTCCTTTTCCTTGATTTCTTCTCCACCTTGCATTTGTGGTGTAGGTATAGGGCTGGCTTCCTAACCTATTTGAATTGGCATCCTTTATTTCTCAATTATTGTAATGGCTAGTACTGAAACCTTTTGTACTTTGGTGCTAACATGTAAAGGCATTGTGTCCTTCCTTTGATATACTACGATATGCATGGCAAGTTTTACCTCCGTAGATTGAAAGGTGTAATAGATAATGCTTGTATTTTCTCCCCTATAGATGCCAATTCTACCTTCTCAATCTCATCCACACTCACCAACAAAGGATGACTGCATAGTTGTACCTTGGTGATGCAATTAGTTAGTATCTTCTACATATCCTCCTCTATTAGGGGATTGATTTTCTAAATGGTGGTGTTAGACACATCCTTAACCTTTACTATATCTTCTTAAGGACTGGCACTCAACATCTGTACTTCTAGTACACTCTGGTCTTGTTGTTGCTCTTCCTTAACTATTGCCTTTGTAGTGCCTTCCCCATGTACTTCCATTATAGATTCATCATTAGTTACTTTGATTATCTCTTCCTCTACTTTGTCTTCACCTACTTCCTTAGGTGCTTTCTCAATAGCCTTTTTTGTTGTTAGCCCATAGACCACCTTCTATATTTGTATGCTTTACTAAACAACAACTTCAATTTTGTTCTTTAAAATGTTAAAATCTTGATACTTTGGAACAAATCTTCCCTTATACTTGTTAATAGCTTTTGTCATCTCAGATTTGTCCAAGTCTAGCATCAGGCTTGCAAGTGTAGTCTCTTTAATGTTTCTCTCTATTGTGAGACTATATATCCACCTTTTCTCAACTCCATCATATAGGCTCTTGGGTAAAGAGTTGGAAATCTCAATTGGAGTCTTCTTAAAAGTTTCCATCATGGCATATATAAACTCTTCTACTTTATCCATATCTAACTTCTCAAGTTTATCAAAATCAACATGTGTAAATCCACTTAAATCAACATTATTCTTGATATTTTCGCACAAGTTGTCCAAATTAGAAGAGGGATTATTACATACCACTTTGAATTGGTTGTTATCATTTGACTCTGTCTTCTCCTCATCTAATTCAACTAGGGCAATAAACTTCCTTCTTTTCTTCTGCTTAGGTTCATTTCTTTTGTAGCTATGCTAGCTCTCTTGCCTTTAGGCTTTTGAACTTCCTAAGTCCTTTTGGTAGTAGCCCTTGTGCTAGCCCTAGTAGCAGGAACTATAGGCTTTTTTTGTGAAGGTTTCACAACCTTTTTAGGTTTTCTTTCTACTAGTTTCTTTTCTTTTCTCTTATTTTCTTCTATGGCAATAGGTACTTCATTGGCTTCTTCTCCCTTGGCACCTTCATCAATTTCTGCTTCTTCTTCTCCTTGGTCCTCACCTTAACCCTATGTGAGAGAAAGTGGTGCTTGGGTAGGTGTATCTTCATCATCTTCATTATCTTCATTATATTCTTGCTCTTCATCTCCTTCTACCCCTTCACCAAATTGTTCCTTGAATTTCTTTAAAAGATTATTCTTTTTCCTCATCATAGAAGTTGTCTTCAAATCCATTGATATCTTAGATTTTGCTAAATCATAGTTTCCAAAAGTAGTAGCCTCCTTATCTACTTCTTCTTCTAGTAAAGCAATGATGGCTATGTATGCCTCATCAACATTAATTTCATAAGGCAATGGTTTGAGACATCTCACCTTTGGAACAACATGTACATATGTGAAATCAACATCAACTAGAAAATAAACATCATTAAAATGCTTCTCTACTAGTGATACTAGAAACCTTTGTCTTTGTTTCATTGAATTTTTAAAGTCTTCAAGGTAGCTAGTCATCACATACTCAAAATTATCTCCCAATTGCTCTTTAAATTCACCAATTTGCACTGCAACTGACTTGTTGGTCCTCCAAGCTATGTTCCCAAATGTGGGAAAAGTTTTTTGCAAATAGAAAAATATGCAAACAAGTATTGAACCAAATTTGCATTGTGAAATTTTTTTTTCCCTTATGGCTCCCAAGTTTTTAGATACCTTTTAGAGTTGTAACTCAACAAGGTCATAAGAATGGTCTTTCTTCACTATCTTGTAACCCAAATTCATAACCATACATGGTACACTATTTAACCTGTTGGATTGAAAGAACTTATGTGCAATAATTCTTATTGCAAATGCAATTAGGGGATTAGTAATTGTATCTATGGTCATCCCTCTCTTGTTCCATTATGTCCCTATATTCTTCTCAATTGTCTCTTTTGTATAACTCCTCATTGTCTGATGTCTCTCTAGGGTTGACCCTATCACTTTGTGAATGATCCTCTTTGTGATTTTTATAGGGCTATACTCCAACCATACAAAATTGTCACAAATTCTACTAAGAACAATCTTTATCCATTTTTTTTTTAACACATTTGTAAAATCTAGGGCATGTGTTAACCCTTTTCTCTCTACAACCTTGTATTCTTCTTTCAATACTTTGTTCTCACACGATTTTCCATATAACTCTCTTATGTCCATGTCTCCAATGATTCCAACCTTACAAGTGTAGCAACATCTTACATCTTGTATCATCAAAATTTGTGGTGGTATCATAAATTATGCACTAAATGGGTTTCCTTTATATGCAATGTCAGGAATTTCCCAAAAATGTGGTTGTTTGATCTCATTACTTATCAATTGGACATTCAAAACTTCCTCTCCTAATTCAAAAAATGTAGCTCAGCACATGATAAATACCTTGAAAAATTTGATGACTGGTGTCAAGTAGAAGTTGAATTCAGTTTGAAAATGCTTGAATCCTTTTCTTCAATTCTCCTTCATCTCTCTGTGCTCTCTTCAATCTCAAATAATAGAAAATGAGTCAAAAATTGCCCATATAGCCCTTAAAACTTCTCAATTAATGCTCAGTGCTTACCTAGTTGTAAGCTCGACTCCAATATCAATTTTGACTCACTCGGCTTCCATGTAATTCCTACTGCACTTGGAAACCACATTGATATCAGCCAAAACTATCACCTTTGATAGCTCGGCAACAACTAACTTTAACTTGACAACCACAGTGAAACTTTTCATGCTCGACAGTAACATGAAAACTGATAGATTCCTTCTAAGTTCTAACCAATACTTTGCATCTTACTTCATGCATATATGATCTTTTCATAACTAAATCCTTGGAACTAATGTATAATTGAATTTTGAAATATTAGTCCCACACATATCTCTTAATTTCCTGGTTGAGGGTGGTGTGATCACCTAATCCATTGGATGAAGTGACCCCATATGAGCTTGATGTGACACAATCTTCCTTCTTTTTCCATGTCTTGTTCATCTACAATCTTACTTCTTCAACATCAACCTTTCCTTTACATTTTTTAAATTCATTGCTAGGTGCCCTTGACCTTGTTGGACCATTTCTTCTTGTGTGACCAATCTTCAAACAATTAAAGCATGTAGTTTGACTCAACCATCTACTATAGTCACGTCTGAAATGTGTTCTAGTGCAATTTTCAGAAACATGTCCATACTCTTGACAATAGCGACAACTATACCTTGTATTTTAATCTCAATTGTAGAATTTTCTAGTGTGGTTTACCTTAGCTTGCTTGTTTGATGACTAGTTAGGCTTTAATCTGCACTCATGTGCTCTATGTCCATACTTCTTATAGTTGTAATAATAACCTTCAAATCTTTGTGTGCTTGATGTCTTGCTCTTACATTCATATGCTTGATGTCCTTGTTTGTTGCACTTATGATAGTTACCCATGAATTTCTTCTTAGGGCTTTGATTTGCATTGTTGCTCCTACAAACATTTTCTATATGACCTATCTTACCACAATTATGACAAGTGGGTTTAAAGTTCTTACCTTTGTTGTTTCTTTGTTCACCACTTTTAAATGATTCTCCTTCTTCAATATTGGTGTAACCCAATCCAATAGTATCACTATTAGACCTAGGAGATCTCATCAATTGCTCAAAATACTTTATGGATTCACTAGGTTTGTTGAAACTCTTTTTCTCTTTTTAGATCATTTCTCAGTTGTTCATTCTACAACTTCAGTGTTGTGATTTCAATATCTTTTCCTTTCAATTCATGATTGGTAATCATCATTTGATTCAATGTTTCCAATTGCATGTGAGCAATCCTATTCACCTCTAATGTATTCTCTTCTAGTCTATCGATCAGTATCCTTTTGTCATCTTCTATCATGACTTTGTCTTCTTCAGCTTTCTTTTTCTGCTCGATCACCTCACTTAGCAATACTGATTGGACTTCTTGTTCTATCTTAAGACTTCTAACATCTTTAGTTATGAGTCCATTCTTTTCCATCTAATTTGCAACTACTGCATCAAATTCACCTGTGTCTCCATTTGCAAACAATTTAGTAGTGTCAATCTCTTAGTATTGTGTGTCATTCTCTTCAATAGCTACCTCTTTCCTTCTCTTTAACGATAACTTCAACTCATCTATTGATTCATTCAACTAATGTAGGGCAAGCTAGATTTCAATCTTCTGATTCTCAATAGTCTTTCCCAACTTGTAGACTTCCATCTTCAAGATCTTTCCTCAAATTTTCAAAGCTTTCCTTTCTAGAGAACCAACACTTTAATACCAATTGTTGGAAATGTAATAGGAAAAGTAAAATCTAAGAGGGGGGGTGTGAATCATTCCTTCAAATCTTTAACCATAAATTCATTCACCACACATCCATCTCACAATTTGTATGTAAATTGAAATAGCTAGCTAAACATATTCATCCATAGTTTGAAAGAAAATAACATTCAACATATGTATAACACAAGATATTTGGTTATCCAGAAACCCTCAAATGAGAAGGTATAACTAGAGGGGGAGATGGCATCCAAAAATCTCCACTACTATAGTAATAAAGTGTATCCAATGAAGGCTACAATGTTTGATCATAAAATATGTTCTACCCTGTGAAAGGTCTACCATGTTAAAGGCTTACAAGATTGTTAAATCTTACCTTGTTAAAAGATCTCAACACCCTATTAGTAGTGTGCCTAATTAAAGGACTTCAACATACAATGAAGTAAGCACCCTTTTAAAGAATTTACAATAGCTTGTTAGGACTACTCTATTAAGAGATTTAACTAATTCACCTACTATAATATATCAGCAATGATCCTTCAGTTAGCACATTGTTGCTAGATAATAGATCACCACTTTACTAATGTGTACTTGATCCTCTTTGATCAGATGTATCACTTTTTTCCTCTAATTCCTTTCTTCTATTCTCCTTTAATTGATATTTTGCAATGTATCTCAATTCATAACTCCTTAGCCACCATGAATTCTTAGTTTGTGCATGCAAACTTCTCTATTCTCGCATTCCACATTCATACAATGTTTAGGGTTTTTCCTCCTTAAGATGACCTAGGTGACTTAAAATTAGGTATGAATCAAAAATTGTGATTCACCCATTTTTTGCAATGTCCTCTTTTTTTGGGACATTATAATTCTATGTGGCCAGCTCACTTTGCCTAGATTTTAGGGGTGAAAAGGTTCTTTACAGGGTTCAACTCGAGATTTGGCCCAAACATTTCTAGTTTCAGACCCATCAGAGCAATTTTGGCAGGTTGTCCAGATGCTTACTATTTTTAGTAAGTAATTAGAGCTCAGTATTTTTGGTACCTCAGTGCTAGGTTGGAAGCGTCTCACTAGGTTGGAAGCATCTCACCAAGAGCTTTCCAACAAGCTATTGCACATGCTCATTAGAGTTCATTTGGTTAGGTATTTTAATGCCTGATGACTATATGGTTTACTGACTAAGTGACTATTAAAGTTCATTTAACTTGTCACTTTATTTTAAAAAGGTACTATGTTCACTTAAGTGACTAAAAGACAAAAAAGTTTCTTTATCCCACATTGCTTGAATGAGTATGCATCTTAATGGAAAAAGTAATAAAGGTACAACAAGCTCCACTTGGGAGGATATATGAAGATATAATATTGAAGACAAAATATTAATCTGGAAGCTAGAAATAATTGCTGGTTATTTCTTCTAGGATGCAAACCCTTGAAGAAAAATTTGAAGGTTGAACACAAACCTAGCCTTCTTACAGGTTTTATTTATATTTCCAATCTGATTGTTATTTTTGTGTATAAGATTGGTTTACTTGGATTGTTACATGTTATTGTAGTATTGTTATATAATACAGTAATATATTTTGAGTAGATTGTTTTATTAATTCTTGTTGCATATATGTATTTCTGAATATTGGAGGAAATAAATGAACTTTTATGAGTTTTCTTGTATTGAAATCTACTAGTTCTAAATCTATTAAGTTCTGGAAACTGTATCAAGTGTTGGTTTTCTATTTGGTTTTAAATTTGCTCTTTATATCATGGGTTTTTGGGAAAATATCTACAAAGGGATATTACAGTGGTATCAAAGCCTAGCATTCTACTAGCTTGTGAGGTAATTTGGATTAAGTGAAAAGTGTTGGGAGAAGAATTTATGAAATGAAAGCTCTTGAATTCTGGTTTCTTATTGTGACTGGTTTTAGACTGGGAGGATGAAACCCCTCTAATAAGTGGTATTGGGCAGAGAAGTTGGCAAGTTATGAAGACACAATTTTAGAAGATAAATGAAATCAATGAGCTATGTACTTGGATCAAGGGAAAAATGTAAATATCATTTTCTATGTGGAGTGGTTATTATCTTAGGATTTTCCTACAACTCGTGAGAGAGGAGTCTTGGTTAATGCTTGGCATCTAGAACATGAGCTAAGGTTTATAACATTAAGACATGCTTTTAACGCAGATTGCATCTTCCCAATATTTGACCTACTAAAGTACATGACTGACTGAGGAGAACTGGGCATATACTGCCAGACTGTTAGTGGGCACAATGTTTTAATGTAGGTGGGTGGATTAAGTTGGTAGCAAGGCTTGGAGGTAGTGTATCTTGCCATGTAAAAGGGCATATACAGGTTGTTGGGGGGACTCCCAGCCATTACGGTTGAAAATCACAAGCTACGGGCCAGTATTTGCATACATAGGGACTTCAAAAATTGGGCATCCATGCAATATTTGTCTCTTGTAGTGAACATTAAGTGTGGGATATTCAAATAACACCTACAGTTGCACGTTTGGGAATCACAGTGGGTAACCTAGCATGGAATAAGCTTATAAATGTCGCTGATACCAGTATTCTTATACAGTCAAGGTAGAAGTATTGATGCCAATGCTTATGTATGGACCTCTTGAGTAGGTTTAGAAGGAAGGATTTGAATGCATGAATCATATAGCCATCATTCTTGGAGTGCATTAAGTCGCCAAAATGTAGAACATAGCAAACATGGCAGTCTGAAGGTCTGAACTCAAGTGTATGATCCATGCGACAACCCAGGAGTAGAGGGGGTCCCAACTAAACTATAAATCATTAGCAAATAACATAAAAAAAAATTAGTAACTAATCAGGCAGCTTCTTAGTGAAAATCACCAATAGTATAGACAGATCGAATAGGGAAATGGGACTGTAGTAAAAACTATAACGAAGTCTAGAGCACATCACATGACTGTGCATCTTCTAGGCAACAAAATAACACCTCTAGCAAGTCTCATGGGTGGTCACACTCAACTGTTGGACAATTTGCATCCAAACTTTTGAATTTTTGCAATCGATTTTGGTAATTCTAGGCATGAACAAACCATCTTGGGGCAAAGAAAATAAATTTGAAGTATTCCCTAAAAATTTAGCAAAGAATACTTCAGAGGCTATTAGAAATTATAAGGGATCACCACATGTAAAGGGTCAGTTGGATGGTGCAGGGAATTTTGGAGAGGAGAAGCCTGAAAACTCTACATCTAGGAAAAGCTAGAATTTTGTCTGTTAGAAATATGGGCAGGAGAATGTTATTTCTTTTTTACCATTGCTAAATATAAACAAATAACATCTTTACATTCACTGTTGGTAAAGTTTTATAGGCATGGCAAGCCTTTGGTGCAAGGTTTTGTAGACGCTTAAAATCGTCCCTAAACACTATATTAATTAATTTTAATATTGCTCGTAACATCATAATTAATTATTAATTAATTAATTATATTGCTCACATTCTTCTACTTTTTTAATTTAATTAATTAATTAAATGAGTTCATTCTCTTAAGTATTTAAATCTAATTTAAATACTTCTAGCCTTAATGTGTTAAATTAATTTAACATATGATCCTCCATGTTTCCCATTTTTAAGTAAATTATATTTATTTAAATCCTCACATCCTATTAATTCCTCTAAACCCATGATTAAATTAAATTTCATTTAATTTAATCTTAAGCCTAGCCTATAACCATCATTTTCATCCTCTTAAGCCTACTTCTTCTCTAATCCCACTTAATCATTCCTAATCTTCTCCCTAATCCCCCTCATTAGCTTAAGAGTGTGCCCACACATGTGTGAGATGGCATGCCTACACACTCTTGTCTCCCACTCTTCTTCTCAAGTTTTCTCACACATGTGTGAGAAAACTTTGAATTATTGACCATTTGCATGGCTTGCATGTCACCTTATGTGGCATCTACATGGATGCCACCTCACCAAGCCCTCCCTCAAGCCTATAAACAAAGGGCTTGTCTCAAGCATTTGCATCTCCCATTTTTGCATTGTGACCATGCCATTTTGAGTTTTGAGTTCTCATACTAAGAGTTTGCATTGTAGTTTGATTTTCATAGAGATTTCTAAGATCATACTAATCATTTGGTAGCTGATTTAGTTTGCATCTTGAATTGTTCATTTAGTTTTCTTCATGCATTTGCATTTCCATTCCATAGCTTACATTCTTAGTTAGTTTCCTATATTGCATATCATCTTCATTATTGAATGCCTTCAAGAATGGCTTTCTCCATAGCCATTTCTTGAAGTTTTCTTCATCCCACATAGCTTAGGATCTTAGGGCATTTTCATTCACACTTGCACTCACATACTCAAGAGATTCATTTATTGTTCTCCCAAACATACCTCCATCTTAACACACCAACAAGGCCTCTTATGGGTGCCTTCGCTGAGCTATAGAGGTGGTTGGAAGATTGGGTTTGTTAGCTGCTTAGGGTTGCAAAACCCAAGCAAGCATTAGTTAGTGTTTTTTCCTTTCATTTTGATGAATCTTTGATGCACTTTCAAGGTTTTTAACTAATGTTTGTTTGTTAACCCACGCTTTTAACAGATCACATTTTCTAGCACATAGGTTTAAATTTATTTATAGTGATAGTCAAACACACTAAGGTTACCACAAATTTTTTTAATGAATTTCCTCAAATCCATATAGTCAGTATCTTACGCTAATCTGAGTCTCAGAATATTACAGATTAATTTATACTGGGTGAAAGAAGCTCGACAACATCAGACCTATACATTGTCATGGTTGTAGTCATATGTTCCTTGTTAATGAAGTTATGTGATGGTGGTATGTGTATTTTGAACCAATTTATTTGTGGAGGTACTTGTCACTTGTGAAATTTTGACTAAACACCTAGTTACAAGTCTGAATTTGTGATATGAACTGGTGTAGTTATTAAACTAGAAATTGGAGTGTATTCAGTTTGTTTGACTAAATGCATCTCGGTAATATATTCTTTCATACAACCAGAATTTGAACCACTCAATTCATGTTAAGAATTATACAGTGCTCTTAAATTTATGCTCTAAATGTGAAGGAAGAAACCAATATGTTCTAAAACTCCTTGGGAAGAGCATTGTGCTTAATGTACCATGTTTTACAGTATAGAAACTCCATACATGTTAACCTAGGTTGTTCAAATTTTTTCCAAAATATATTAGAGGATGTGGTATAACAAGTGCAGAGACTAAAATATAGAAAAGAATCAGTACAATAATATCTGAGTACTCCAGGGTTGTACAAAAGCTCTTTGACAAACTCCCAGTAATTGTTGCAACTTCTAGCATGGTGGTGTAATCTCCAAAAATAGTTATTTGCACTTGATGGTTGAGTTGTAAAACTTCCACTAACAGAACCAAAATTTGAATCCAATAACAAGAACAAAGAACACAATTTTTTATTTCCACTTAATATAAATACAATAACACAAATTGAATCACTCTCAATCTGAAGACCTCAAAATACAAGTAATTATCATCCAAATATGATTCCATAAAGATCCTAATACACATTGTGTTTAGAACAATAATGAAGTACAATCTCATCCTTAAATGCCTATGTCCAAAATATGGACCCTACAAGGAAATAAATAATGATTCAAGAAGAACTTCAATAAACATCTTTAACTACTTGTAATCTCCAAGCACCTAGAATCACACAGAATGCAACACAAAACAAAAGAGGGCTTAGTACACACTGAGTTGAAAAGCATAATCCACCTGTATGCATGTTAGACCAATCATATACAAAACCATAATGAAAATATCTAATTCACTTTTACATAGTGTAGTTCCAAAATTAATATGCAAGAAGTAAACCTTTACTCATTATTGCAAAATTAAACTTGCACTAAGAATGACATGTAAAGAAAACATATATATACTAAGGTGTCATCGTTATGGCACTAAGATACTGCATCCATGTATGGTATGCTCATAGTCAACACATAACGGGTTTCTCTACTATACTTTTCATCGACAGAATAGAGATATTCCTTGTTCTCCATACTTAACCATATAGGTTTAAGTCATAGGTAAGGTCAACTTATCTTTTATATGTAATTAACCCACCCAATTCATTTTATAATTATCACTGAATTAATTAACTGAATAGGATAAACCAAATTCAGCCACCCCGATATACATTCATCATAGCCAATCTTAAAACACACATCAAACAAATTTTCTAAGAATGTTCATGCTACAGATACAACTCAGTTTTCAACATTATGACTAAATTGTAAAACAACATTCTAACACCATTGACAGTTTTCTTACAAATTCATATCCCATCATTGTTTGAACAGTTGACCAATAACAATGTTGTCATACATTTTTGGCTATACATTCAAATCAATATGACTTCTTTTTCTAATCATAGTCAAATCTCCAAGTTTATAAAAAATTTTACTACAGTATTCTATAAAACTATCAACTAAGATCATATTTTCCAAATATAAGGATGTTCTTTTTTGACACTTACAACTCCATTATTCAACAATACCTGCTTTTTTTTAATAACTAATTTATTTTTTATTTTTATTTTTTTACAATACTATCCAATCTACTGTGTATAAAAGAATAAAATAAAAGTAACCAAAGCATTGTTAGTATTCAATTAAATAAAATCTATTGTTATATCAAAGTAAATCGATTATCAACATATTATCATTTGTTCTCGAATAATCACAGTCAACTTAAGGTTTTCCCATTTTCATACGACAATTATATATGATCATAAACCATTTTATATCTTATTTGATATAGATAATGTTTGGCTGTCAGCTCAAGATTCAAGAATAGAGAAACACTGAAGGTATATAGTTTTGACAGCAAGTTCAAACTTTTTAAATTGATAGTTCTTTGCAAACTATCACAACCAAATCACAAGTTTCCCTATTCCAATGATAAACCATAAATCTATATTTAAAACATCACATATCAAGTGAGATTGGACTGTTTATCAAAAACCCAAGAACTCGCAGTATATGCAAACTATTTAACAAAATGACAACGACAAATCCTCACTACCGACCATCAACAATCTATTAGTTAATGCAACCAAAATCGATACTATACTATTCACCATTATAAGTATGAACTATGAAAATAAAATGTTTGAAACCTAAGATATTCTGAATTTTCCAAATCTGACATCTCTATGTCGTGTCTTATACTTTACTTCACGCAAACTGTTTGACAAAATGACTATGCCCCAAATTTCATAGACATCCCTTTAGAATTAAAACTTGCCCTCGGTCAAGATAGTGATAAACAAAAAAATTTTATAATTATAGTAACTCCATATAATCTATCAGCATATCCAAAACATATCACCAAGCCTCCCATTTAAGTATGGGTACACACAGAGCTGTACAATAACATAGAGCTTCAACAATGTCTATACCCACGATTAAATGACAGATTCTTCTACATCTAAACTGAGAACCGTGCATTTACAAACAAGATGAAATGTAATTATAAAGAGAGAGTGAGAAGGTAAGAAATTTCCCCTACTTGGAATTCACAAAATGAAGAATGCTCACACCAGCTCTGCTTTACAGCTCGATGTTGAAACCCCAAATACACAACTCCAAACCACACTCCCAAAATGAACACTAACCAACAAGCTCGTAACAGAGGTAAGAAATGATAGAAAAAAAGGCAATAATAATTCATGCTATATGCAATAAAACCTTTCTCAATCCCCATATGAAAGAACCTCTTTCCAACTACAACCCCTACATTTTGTCGACTTTACAGCATTCGAAAACAAGTGGTATACATTCTCAAAAAAAAAAAGCCAAATTAGTGGCATCATTACCACAGATCCAAGCTTGAAAAAGTATGGCGATGAAACCTTCAATGCCATATAAAACCCCACTATGAAATGCATTCAATGAACGTAACCTTCTGCAGAGAACCATGGATATGGCAGCCCTCTTCCAACACCATGTATTTGGTAGGAACAAAACATTAACTCCTTTAAAAAAACATTCAAAACCCATAAGGTTTTTACCACTAAAATCCCTCATTCTGAAACCACAACAACAGATAATCATATACTATAGGTATTATATTTATATACCTTAGAACCATAAGGATATTCTAGTCCTTATAAACACAAAGATATTAAGTTAGGATAATCAATCAAATTGGAATTACATAATATATTAAAAAAATAAAAAAAATAACCTCACTAATATCACAAATCACAAGTAAATTAAATTAGGGTTATATTCTCCATATTCTCTACAAATGACTGAATGCTCTAAAATCAAAACTATGTAAGTCTGTAAAATAAAACATATGTATTTGAAGCAAACAGATCATTTATCATTTATGCATCAGTAAAACACAAACTGAAACATAACATCACAATTAAATATAAATATCTTTTAGTTGTTAATTCAAATCGAACTGAAATACAGTATTTCTAATATCAATCCAATAAAATATTGTCCATTCACAACAATAACATAACATCAGAGATATCAAACTTGATAATCTAGAGACTACAATAAATTCTGATATAAAACACATGTTCCAAGGACAATATAAAACCAAGTTCTACAGATAATACAAACATAACAATAGAAAGAAACTTTTAACCACTAAATCCTATTAAGTGGAAAAATAGTTGTAGTGGTCAGGCATGACACCCTCCCCCACTAGGATTCAACTTTCTCCTGGAAGTCAACAAACAAGTATGGATGAGTTACTCTCATCATTATAGAGTCCTCCCAGCTAGTAGATGTTTAATCATTGGGGTCCCATAGGAGCTTTACCTGCCTTATTTCTCTTCCTCTTAAACTCAGAGTTCTGCTTTGTGTGATCTACATTGGTTCCAGCATAATTTGCCCATCCGTAATCTGCAAATGTTTCCAATCAATTACGTGAGAAATGTTAGATATATACTTACGCAATACAAAAACATGAAATACATAATGAATGCATGAAAGACTCGGTGGCAAGGAAAGTTTGTAGGCAATAGCTCCAATCCGTTTTGAAATTTCAAATGGACCTACAAATCGTGGTGCTAACTTGGATCCCTCTCCATACCGAATTGGACTCTTATGCGGCCTTACCCGGAGAAACACTTTATCACCAACCAAGAATTGACGGTCAATCTTATGCTTATCAACATATTTCTTTTGTCTATCCTGAGCGGTAATAAGGTGTTATCGGATCCTCTTCACTTGCTGCTCCAAATCTTGCAACATATAAGGTCCTAAAAGAATCCTATCTTCCAAATTGTCCCAACTAAGAGGTGTCCTACAAGGTCTACCATACAATGATTGGAATGGTGCCATACCTATGGAACTATGATATCCATTATTATACTCAAATTCTACCAAATGTAGATACTGCTCTCACTTATTTTGTCTGTCCATTACATACATCCTAAGCATGTCTTCCAGAATCTGGTTGACACGTTCAGTTTTACCATCTGTCTCTGGGTGATAAGTTGAACTAAAATTCAGTTGAGTACCTAACTATCGCTGCATGGATCTTGAAAGAGATGAAGTAAACACTAGATCCCTATCAAAAATAATATTTTTAAGAATTTCGTGTAACTTAACTATCTGTTCCATTTATACTTTGGCAACCGTTGCTGCATTATAGGATGATCTAACCAGAATAAAATGAGAAACCTTCAAAAATCAGTCTACTATCACCATAATAGCATCGTGCCTATGAGCTGCAATAGGCAATCTAGTTATAAAATCTATAGAAATGGTGTCCCATTTCCATTTTGGAATACTATGTGGCTGCAATAGTCCCGCAGGGTGCTGATGTTAAACTTTAACTTGTTGACACTCCAAACATCAAGCCATAAAATCTAATATGTCTCTCTTCATTCCAGGCTAATAATAATGTTGCTTAAGGTTAGCAAGCATTTTCTTGACACTTGGATGAGCTGTATATGGTTCTTTGTGAGCCTCCAACATAACTAGATTTCTCAAATCACCCAACTCAGGAACATACACACTCCCTCTATACAACAACCAACCTTCAGAATTCACTGAATACCCCTCAAAACACCCTTCTAAGATGTTGTTGTTGTCAATAACAGCCTTAACATCCTGAAACCAATGATCTGCGAAAAGATTCTAAAGAATCTTATCCCTAAGATCCACTATTAAGATCAAAGAAGATAATTCATGTCGCCTTCTGCTAAGTGCATTAGCAACCACGTTCTCCTTCCCTTGCACATACTTAATCTCAAAGTTGTATTCACATAGGAACTCCATCCATCTTCACTGCCTAGTGTTGAGGTTTGGTTGTGTGAAAAGATACTGAAGGCTTCGATGGTTAGAATGTAACTCAAAATGTTGACCCAGAAGAAAATGCCGCCACTTAGTCAAAGCATGCATAATCGCAACAAGTTCGAGATCATGAGTAGGGTAATTCACCTCATGACTCTTTAGCTTTCTAGATTCATAAGCAATAACATGTCCATCCTGCAAGAATACTACTCCTATGCCATCCAAAGATGCATCAGTGCAAACCACAAAATCCTTAGTAGAATCTGGAACTGCCAGGACTGGTGCACTGGTCAAACATTCCTTAAGTTTCTGAAATGCTACCTTGCACTCCTCTGTCCACACAAATTTCTTGCCTTTTCTCTGAAGGGATGTGATAGGATGCGCTATTTTGGAGAAGTTTGACACAAATCTACAGTAATAGCTTGCTAAACCCATGAAACTTCAAACCTCAGACACATTCGTAGGTGTTGGCCAATCAACAATAGCCCGAATCTTGGATGAATCTATAGAAATTCCATCACCTGAAATGATATGTCCTAAGTAGAAAATCTTCGATCTTAAGAATTCACAATTCTCAGGATTGGCATACAGTCTATTCCTATGAAGGCATTCCAAAACTTGCCCTAAATGCTGCTCATGCTCCTCAACAGAGTTAGAATACACTAAAATGTCATCCAGAAATACCACTATGAACTTGTCAAGGTAATTTCTAAACACACCATTCATTAGGCTCATGAAGACAAAAGGTGCATTCGTCAACCCAAAAGGTACTACTGTGAATTCATAGTGTCCATACCTGGTGCAAAAAGTTGTCTTATGAATGTCAGCTTCCTGGATTCTAAGTTGATGATACCCGAATTTTAGATCAATCTTTGAAAAAACTCAGGCACCCTTGACCGGTCAAACAAGTCATCAATTCTAGGCAAAGGATACTTGTTCTTAATAGTGACCTTGTTCAACTGTCTATAGTCTATGCAAAGTCTTAAAGAACCATCTTTCTTCTTGAAAAAGATTACCGGAGCACCCCAAGGTGATACACTAGGATGAATCAAACCTTTCTCCAAAAGCTCCTCCAACTAAAATTTAAGTTCAACCAGCTCTTGAGCTATCATTCTATAAGGAGTCTTGGAAATTGGTTTCGTTCCTAGCACTAAATCGATCCAAAAATCAATTTCTCTTCTCAGAGGTATTCTCAGAATCTCTTCAACAAATAGATCCAAATTTTTTTGCAAGACTAGATGATCATGAGAAGAACTTTTATCCATGGAATCATTTAAGTCATCTATCGATATGGCAAACAAATTGTAGCCTTTTCGAGCACACCTTGCTAATTTTTGGGCAAAAATTGTCCGCAAAGAGATGGGTCTCTTGATTCCTACAATAACTCTAGCTAATCTAAGATCATCTACACAACTGATTGACTTATCCTTGCAATCCAAAATGGCTAGATGTTGTTCTAACCAATCCATACTCAAAACTATGTCATATGATCCTAAAGGTATAACCCTAAGGTTTGCTGAAGCAGTGAAAGTTTTCATATGAATTTTACAGTCAAGAGAAACAATATCAATGTTCACCTTGGATCCTAACGCTAACTCCACCTGCCATTTGTCCCTTTCCCTAACTACAGGAATTCCACTATTTGCAACTAAAGCAAAAGAAATAAATGAGTCTGTAGGTCCAGAGTCAAATAAAATAGATACTTTCATACCTTGAGTATTACCCTGAGCTTCAATAATCATATTTTGGTGTTCGGCTTGCTTTTGATCCAGGGTTGCAAAGATATGGTGGTTCCTGGCAGAATCACCAACTTTTGCTTCAGACCTAGCTTCCTTTGGCTTGTCCCAGTTAGGGCACTGAGATTGGTAATGACCCAACTATCCACAATGAAAACACTCAAAAAATTTCCTGAATCCCATGTTTTCACCAGAAGGATTAGGAAATGGCTTATTACTCTACACACTCTGAGGTGGTTGAGATGATTTAGGCTATTCTGAACCCTTGGAGTTCTTACCAAACTTTCTCTTCTTGAATTTCCCACCTAAAAATCTTGATTTTGAACTGCCTTGTGGAGGCTTTTGATTCCTATTGACATCTAGAGTAGGTGGATTCATGTTGGTTTTGTATGAAGCCCCATGATATCTAGACTTCATCTCAATTAGCTTTGCTCGCTCTGAAGCTTCTTGCATAGTCATAGGTCAAAAAGTTCTCACTTCTTCCCTAATCTTGGGCAAAAGTCCTCTGATGAAGTGTTGTATCATGGCCTTATCATTTTCAGCCCACCCAAAAAACTTCTTAAGCTCGTAGAACCTACGTTCATAAGCTTCCACTGTAGAGCCAGACTGTACAATCTAAAAGAACTCCTTTGCACGGGCTTGACGCCAATATTCAGACACAAACCTCTCCTTGAATCGCTCTATAAAGAGCTCCCAAGTAACTAGAGAGATATCAATGCCCAGCTTCTCCAACTCCTGCTCCCACCACAAGGAACCAAATCCTCTCAAATGCATAACTATCCATCTTACGTTCATGTTACTCAAGTAATGGTGTAAGACAAAGCATCGCTCAATGTTCAACAGCCAAGCTTCTGTTGTTGTACCTTGTTTCGTATCGTAGAATAATGGTCCTTTCATGTTGGAAAGATCCTTGAGTTGAGCTCTTTCCACTGGATCTTCCTCGATAGGAAGGTTAATAACTTGCACAAGAGGTCTTCTATCATTCACTCCCCCACCAGGAATCTGGTTATTAGCCTCAATATTATCGAGACATTCCAGTATCCTCTGAAGTATCATAGCTTGATCTGCCTGATAATTTTGGTTGTTTCCAACCCCAACATTTCGATCAAACTGATCATTCCAGCAAAATTTTGGTGCCTAGGACCTCTACCACGGCCCCTGCCCCTACCTCAGCCTTTGCCAGCAAGGTTATCCTTCGAAATATCACGTCCTTGAGTTCCTCTAGTGATAGGAGGCATGATAGCAACCTACAAACAATAAACTATAAATACGCATCGATGACGGGTTAAACCCTATAACTCAAGAGTCCTGGTTATACTAACCCGACTCTAATACCAAAATGTAACACTTCCACTAACAGAACCAAAATTTGAATCCAATAACAAGAACAAAGAAGACAATTTTTCTATTTCCACTTAATATAAGTACAATAACACAGATTGAATCACTCTCAATCTGAAGACCTCAAAATACAAGTAATTATCATCCAAATATGATTCCATAAAGATTTTAATACACATTGTGTTCAGAACAATAATGAAGTACAATCTCATCCTTAAATGCCTATGTCTAAAATATGGACCCTACAAGCAAATAAATAATGATTCAAGGAGAACTTCAATAAACATCTTTAGCTACTTGTAATCTTGAAGCACCTGGAATCACACAGAATGCAATACAAAACAAAAGAGGGCTCAATACACACTAAGTTGAAAAGCATAATCCACCTGCATGCATGTTAGACCAATCATATACAAAACCATAATGCATATATCTAATTCACTTTTACATAGTGCAGTTCCAAAATTAATATGCAAGAAGTAAACCTTTACTCATTATTGCAAAATTAAGCTCACACTAAGAATAACATATAAATGAAACATATATATATATATATATATATATATATATATATATATATATATATATATATATATATATATATATATATATATATATATATATATATATTGAGGTGTCATCGTTATGGCACTAAGATACTGCATCCATGTATGGTATGCTCATAGTCAACACATAACGGGTTTCTCTAATATACTTGTGATCGACAGAATAGAGATATGCCTTGTTCTCCGTACTTAACCATATAGGTTTAAGTCATAGGTAAGGTCAACTTATCTTTTATATGTAATTAACCCACCCAATTCATTTTATAATTATCACTGAATTAATTAACTGAATAGGATAAACCAAATTCAGCCACCCTGATATACGTTCATCACAGCCAATCTTAAAACACACATCAAACAGATTTCCTAAGAATGTTCATGCTACAGATATAACTCAGTTTTCAACATTATGACTAAATTGTAAAACAACATTCTAACACCATTGACAGTTTTCTTACAAATTCATATCCCATCATTGTTTGAACAGTTGACCAATAACAATGTTGTCATACATTTTTGGCTATACATTCAAATCAATATGACTTCTTTTTCTAATCATAGTCAAATCTCCAAGTTTATAAAAACTTTTACTACAGTATTCTATAAAACTGTCAACTAAGACCATATTTTCCAAATATAAGGATGTTCTTTTTTGACACTTACAACTCCATTATTCAACAATACCTGCTTTTTTTTAATAACTAATTTATTTTTTGTTTTGTTTTTTTTACAATACTATCCAATCTACTGTGTATAAAAGAGTAAAATAAAAGTAACCAAAGCATTGTTAGTATTCAATTAAATAAAATCTATTGTTATATCAAAGTAAATCGATTATCAGCATATTATCATTTGTTCTTGAATAATCACAGTCAACTTAAGGTTTTCCCATTTTCATATGACAGTCATATATGATCATAAACCATTTTATATCTTATTTGATATAGATAATGTTTGGCTGTCAGCTCAAGATTCAAGAATAGAGAAACACTAAAGGTATGTTGTTTTGACAGCAAGTTCAAACTTTTTAAATCGATAGTTCTTTGCAAACTATCACAACCAAATCACAAGTTTCCCTATTCCAATGATAAACTATAAATCTATATTTAAAACATCACATATCGAGTGAGATTGGACTGTTTATCAAAAACCCAAGAACTTGCAGTATATGCAAATTGTTTAACAAAATGACAACAAAAAATCCTCACTACCGACTGTCAACAATCTATTAGTTAATGCAACGAAAATTGATACTATACTGTTGACCATCAGAAGTATGAACTATGACAATAAAATGTTCGAAACCTAAGATATTCTGAATTTTCCAAATCTGACATCTCTATGTCGTGTCTTATACTTTACTTCACGCAAACTGTTTGACAAAATGACTATGCCCCGAATTTCATAGACATCCCTTTAGAATTAAAACTTAACCCTCGGTTAAGATAGTGATAAACAAAACAAATTTATAAATACAATAACTCCATATAATCTATCAGCATATCCAAAACATATCACCAAGCCTCCCATTTAAGTATGGGTACACACAAAGCTGTATAATAACATAGAGCTTCGACAATGTTTATACCCACGCTTAAATGACAGATTCTTCTTCATCTAAACTGAGAACCATGCATTTACAAACAAGATGAAATGTAATTATAAAGAGAGAGTGAGAAGGTAAGAAATTGCCCCTACTTGGAATTCACAAAATGAAGAATGCTCACACCAGCTCTGCTTTACAGCTCGGTGTTGAAACCCCAAATACACAATTCCAAACCACACTTCCAAAATGAACACCAACCAACAAGCTTGTAACAGAGGTAAGAAATGATAGCAAAAAAGGTAATAATAATTCGTGTTGTACGCAATAAAACCTTGCTCAATCCCCATGTGAAAGAATCTCTTTCCAACTACAACCCCTGCATTTTGCTGACTTTACAGCATTCAAAAATAAGCCGTATACATTCTTAGAACAAAAAATGCCAAATTAGTGGCATCGTTACCACAGATCCAAGCTTGAAAAAGTATGGCGATGAAACCTTCAATGCCATAGAAAACCCCACTATGAAATGCATTCAATGAACATAACCTTCTGCAGAGAACCGTGGATACGACAACCCTCTTCCAATGCCATGTATTTGGCAGGAACAAAAAATTAACTCCTTTAAAAAAACATTTGAAACCCATAAGGGTTTTACCACTAAAATCCCTTATTCTGAAACCACAACAACAGATAATCATATACTATAGGTATTATATTTATATACCTTAGAACCATAAGGATATTCTAGTCCTTATAAACACAAAGATATTAAGTTAAGATAATCAATCAAATTGGAATTACATAATATATTAAAAAAAATTAAAAAAATAACCTTACTAATATCACAAATCACAAGTAAATTAAATTAGGGTTATATTCTCCATATTCTCTACAAATGATTGAATGCTCTAAAATCAAAACTATGTAAGTCTATAAAAAAAAACATATGTATTTGAAGCAAACAGATCATTTATCATTTATGCATCAGTAAAACACAAACTCAAACATAACATTGCAATTAAATATAAATGTCTTTTAGCTGTTAATTGAAATCGAATTGAAATACAATATTTCTAATATCAATCCAATAAAATATTGTGCATTCACAACAATAACGTAACATCAGAGATATCAAACTTGATAATCTAGATACTACAATAAATTTTGATATAAAACACATGTTCCAAGGACAATATAAAACCAAGTTCTACAGATAATATGAACATAACAACAGAAAGAAACTTTTAACCACTAAATCCTATTAAGTGGAAAAATAGTAGTAGTGGTCAGGCATGACATGAGTAAAGAATCCTTCTGATTGTACAAACTCTACACTTCAAGTAACTATCACAGATTTTTATTCTCATGCATATGTTTGATAGAATACCCATGCAAGAACTTGTATTTGTATTGAATTTTGGCTTAGAACTCAGTGGTCAAATTTAGTAAACTAAATGGCAAAGGAAGTGGGACGATATTTTCAACTTGATATTAAAACTGAAGTAAAGAAACTATATGATGATTATCACAAATTTCCTTCATAGATTCAGAAAGAATTACCTTTCATGGACTATGTTGACTTTTAGCTAGAGCTACATGACAAGTTTGATATGATAAGAAACAAATACTTTGAATTTTCTCGAGATCTCCTTGCAAAGGACAGTTACAAGAATTTGCATGAGGAAGGCATTAATAAATTTGATAGTAGTACTGAAAAAGAAGAGCAATCTTTGCATGATAATACAAAAAAAAATAAAAAAATGACACTAGTATACTAGAAAGTAATTGGGAGACAGAAGTATCTCTTGGAGCTATTTACACCAGTCCCTTTGATGAGCACATTGATGGCCCAGGTAGTAGAGTTGACCAAAATGCCAACATTAGCAACTCCAACATCTTATTTGGTGACATGGAAATTAACTTGAATGAATTTTATGATGATGCCAAGCTAGGAATTATGTCAAAAATTGAGGAGAAGCAAATGGGCTGAGATGTTGGCAAGATAGATGATCTAGCACACATTAAATTGGAGGATATATTTAAAAATTTTGTTCCCCTAAATGATGAAAAATCAAAAAATTCCATGGAGAACAACCCACTTGTGCTTGAAGGAGATGGTCAAAAACCATTGTCACTCCTTGACTTAGTGGATATGCTTTTGGTTAAAGAGGACAAGATTGTCCAAGTGTTGACAAGAATGGATGATTCTTCAAAATTGGTTGAAGATCTCATGTGGAAGGTTGTGATAGAAGAGAGACATGGTAGTGTATGTGGTGTCACAAGTCCTCTCTTACATACTATTTTTGAAACCTTGAAAATGATAAAATATGAGTATTTGCAACTATTAATGGACAAAGATCTAGCAATAAAATTTGGAAGGGACAAGGAAAGTGAGATAGATGAGTTATGTCTTCAATTAAGCTTAACACATTATTCCATCCACAAAAGCTGAAAATCAAACAAGTGGGCTAGCCACTTATGAAGAAGATGACAGTGGTTCAAGGGCACAAGAAATCATGGAAATCATTGAAGGAATTCATAAAGTGGGTATATGTGAAGGCAACCAATGTGATTCAATCACGTGTTCCCCATTTGAGGCTTTCTATGGTGAGAAAAATTCTATGGATCAACAAGTTGATGAGTCTAAAATTTTTTATTTTTATGACAACAGTTGTACATTTTCATAGGAGCACATGGCTAATGATACAAAAAGTGAGGATAATTCAAAGATTACTATTAATGATGAACCTTTTTTTCACGAAGACCTTGATGTAAGCAAGGGTACTTATGGTGGAGTACTAACTTCAGATTTATCCTTAGCATGCTCTGAGGGATTTTTTAGCTTACCTAGAGTTTTATCACCTAGCTATTATGAGTTGGTCATGGGCTACTTGTTGATTGGTGATTTACTTGTTGGTATATTCTAGCTATTAGTGGTTTTCCTATGTATGATGGTAGTATATTCTCTGATTCTATTTAGCCTTCAGGAGTTAATGAGTTATTTGCAGATGAATTGGGAGAGCATACATTACCCTACATACCACATGAGGTGTTTACATTTTTTACTTAGCAATATACTGGAGACAATGTTAGCATTCATGATGTTGTTGATTCACTAACCACTTTTTCCTTTACCTAGGATCATGTTGATTGGGTGATTAGGAATCTAGGTGTTAATAGTATCTTACATCTGGTGGTTTATGCTATGTTGTTACATAGTCACAAAGTGATGATTTGTGTGTTTCAGCCTTCTAACATATTAGAGATTCAGAGATTAGGACTACTTCATTTTCACCTGGGTGATATAATGATTGAGATAGATTGGCTAGATCTATCATTGTCATCGGTATAGATATTACATGAGTGGTATAGTAGTACAATGGTACATATGTTACATGAACTAGTCAGTGGTATTTCAGATAGCAAATGAGTTCTCACTTGGGATCTAGGTGGAGTATCCCTATGTATTGCTTTTTATTGAGGAGCTTGTTTGAGAGTTTGGTTTCTATCATCTTGGGGTGGATATTGCTATATTGTTGAGCTTCCATCTTCACTTGATATTAGAAACTCATAGGGTCACTCATGGAAGGAGGCTCTCATCTTGACTAAGGGTATTGGCACACAGGACAACAACACACAATAGTTGGTGTCCCTTTATGGTGAGACTTGGGATCCTGACATTTAGTTATTTGGTACATTGATTCCTATTGTACTATTTTACCATTCTAAGTTTGGGAAGATGCATGCCGGGGTATATCGACTAAGGAGTAGAACCTCATTCTTGAGGTGAGTATGGGATCCTACATTTGATTTCTATAGGTATGATCAGATTACTTGAGGGCAAGCAATCTTTGAGAGGGGAGGCTTTGTAATGTCCCTTTTTTTGGGACATTATAATACTATGTGGCCAGCTCACTTTTCCTAAGTTTCAGGGGCAAAAAGGTTCTTTACAGAGTTCAGCTCGAGATTTGGCCTAGACATTTCCAGTTCTAGACCCATCAGAGTAGTTTTGGTAGGTTGTCTAGATGCTTACTATTTTTACTAAGTAATTAGAGCTCAATATTTTTGGTACCTCAGTGATGGATTGGAAGCATCTTGCTGAGATATTTCCAATGAGCTATTGCACATGCTCATCAGAGTTCATTTGGTTAGTTATTTTAATGCCTGATGGCTATATGGTTTATTGACGAAGTATTAAAGTTCATTTAATTTGTCACTTTATTTTAAAAAGGTACTATGTTCACTTAAGTGACTAAAAGACAAAAAAGTTGCTTTATCCCACATTGATTGAATGAGCATGCATCTCATTAGGAAAAGTAATAAAGGTAGAACAAGCTCCACTTGGGAGGATATATAAGATATAATATTGAAGACAAAATATTAATCTAGGAGTTGGAAACAGTTGTTGGTTATTTCTTCTAGGATGCAAACCCTTGAAGAAACATTTGAAGGTTCAATGCAAACCTATCCTTCTTACAGGTTTTATTTATATTTCCAATCTGACTATTATTTTTGTCTATAAGATTGCTTTACTTGGATTATTGCATGTTGTTGTATTGTTGTTGTATAATACAGTGACATATTTTGGGCAGATTGTTTTATTAATTCCTAGTGCATATATGTATTTCTGAATATTGGAGGAAATAAATGAACTTTTCTGAGTTTTCTTGTATTGAAATATGTTGGTTCTAAATCTATTAAGTTCTAGAAATTGTATCAAGTGTTGGTTTTCTGTTCGGTTTTAAATATGCACTTTATATCATGGATTTTTGGAAATATATCTAGAAAGGGATATTACATTTTTCCACTTAAAACATACCTTGAACTAATTGGTTGTATGTAATGCATAGGGATCCTCAATATAGATTCATCCTTATCATCTAGAATTGCAAAACAAGCCTTAAGTCAGTTCAAAAATAATTTACATAGAAGTTTGTGCCATTACAAACAACTATGTCAAAAATAGTTTACTCGGCACTTGAAGCATTTGATGCTTGACATCTCGTTGGAAATGATTGAAATGATCATAAGAAGAGTTGTTGGAATAATATATGGAACTGGTAAAGAATGTCCTCAATCATTGTTTTGTCATTGATGTCAAACTTGCTACTTGCAAGAATGACAATTGCTTTAGTGATCCAAATACTATCAATTAGTTGATTGTCAAGGAGGAGGCAATCAATAAGATGTAACTAGAACACCTAGAGAAAGGTTGAAGTTATGATGTTGTAATGAAGTACAAGGATCAGCCAAGCCATTGATAAAAAAGTGTATTTGATGACATACTATAAGATACAAAGAATGGGCACACAGAAACATAACAAATATTTAAGGTTTTAGCTAAGTCTTTTGTAAAGCTCAAACTAAGTTCATTAGAGAGAAGGAGCCGAGCAAGCTAGTAAGAGCTGAGCAAATTCCTAGTAGATGCCGAGTAAACTCCAAGTGTCGAGCAGAACCAAGTGCCGAGTAGAATCAAGTGCTGAGAAGAATCAAGTGCCAAGAAGAACCAAGTGTCGAGCAGGTATAGGTGCTGAGTAACATAGAGGTGCCGAGCACCAGTAACCCAATAATGTTGAGTTGCTGCATTATTTTGAAAATTGAAGATTCGTTAGATCTAAGCCGACAAGGTTGTTATCTAAAAATTCATAAATTAAAAGGAAGATAAGAATGATGAGCTGGTGGCACAGAACACCATGTAGAACATTTTTCTTTCAAAGATACAACTGGCAAAGTTTCTAGAAGAAAACAAGATATGGGGTAGATACATAGTATCCTACCTAATCCATTTTGAAACCCTAAAATTGGAGAGGGAGAATTGAGCAGCAAAGGTAAATTAGACTT
Source organism: Cupressus sempervirens (assembly GCA_028749045.1). Classification (NCBI taxonomy): domain Eukaryota; kingdom Viridiplantae; phylum Streptophyta; class Pinopsida; order Cupressales; family Cupressaceae; genus Cupressus; species Cupressus sempervirens. The sequence continues at coordinate 331,019,002 of CM053784.1, forward strand.
CTATTTAAGGAGACATAAGTTAATGAAGAAGATAGAGAGAGAGAGAGAGAGAGGTGGTCAAGCATAAAAAGCATGAAGTATTGAAAAAGGTGCTAAGGAGGAGAAAGCACAGAAACTCTGTTTGGACAGATGACCACAAGGATGATTGCATTGGTAGAATGAGTAAGAAGACTCAAGGAGACGAAGCTTGAGAGGAAGAAAAGCAGTCAGAGCTGAAGTGATTAAAGCCAAGCATAAGGATTGAACTGAAAAGTGTGATCTGAAATCTATAAAGTATGTTGTAAGTTATATCAGATCAAAAGACCATTATTGTTACTTTCTAGCAATTGTAACAGTAACTCTAAATCCTATGGGCTTAGGTTGGTTTAATAGCCATTAGATAAATCCTTTAACAGGGTGACATTCCAAGAGAATTTTCTAAAGACTTTTAACCAAGCCCATTCCTAACAATTTGGTGAGATCCTTTAACAAGGTTACATTTAACAGTGTGTTGTAAGCCTTTAATAGGGCAAGCTTTTAACAGGGCATCACTTTAGAAGAGTGAGAATCAAGTAGCATGTTACTGGTGGTTTTACCCAAATTGGGTTTCCACGTAAATCATTGTGTCATGTGTTGATCTTGAATGTTTTATCTTTGCATGTTGATTTACAGTGACTTGCTTATATGATTGATTTAAGTGTTGGATGATGAAAGGTAGATGGATTCATTAAAAGTAGTAAAAAGGCATTAGAAGGGAATTTTGGACTTTGAATAACTGATTCACCCCCCCTCTTAGTTATTCTAAAGAATTCTAACACATCCACTATATCTTCAATGTTGTAACTCGGCCTTTGAATAACTTGACATCTACTATCTGCTTAGCACTTGAGTGACTCACCACTTACTAGTTACTCGACACATATTTTATATTTGACAACTTACGCTCAACATACACTACTTGTTCGACATGAACTAAGAAAATGACTTAAGTGTGTTGTCACTCATATGTCAAAATCAATCTAAGATTAATAATAAGATGTTTCAAGTTGCTTCAAAGACTTCTATGTACTTGTCTTCAGGTGAAGAGACAATTAGAATTGGTTTCTTTTTAGATCTCCAAGAGATTACAACAAATCCAATATACATTAAAAAACCAAATGTAGATTCTCCATTAGTGGAATCACATGCATAATCTAAATCCAAATATCCAACAAAAAAAAATGTATTTGGCATGGAGTAACTAAGCCCATACTATTGAGTATCTTGAAGATATCGAAGAATTTGTTTAGCAATAAATGAATGATCAGTTTCTCAAGGTTGTTGCATGAACCTTGAAAGGAATCCAACAAAAAAAAAAAATCTAGATGGGTAGTTATAGCATAAAAAAAATTATCAACAAGTTTCTTGTAAATAGTTACATCAACCAATGTCAAAGAGTCATTTGATTTGAGATTTAGATTTTACCCCATTGGAGTACTAAGAGGATTAGAATTAGCTATACCAAACTTATGAAAAATTTCACCAATATATTTTGTTGGGTAATGAAATTCGAGTTAGGTTTTTGAATCAACTCAATACCCTAATAGTAATGAATATTGACCCAAATAAGTCATATCAAAAACTTGATTCAATTGCTTTTCACATTTAAAATATTATTATAATCATACCAGTGATAAATAAATCATTCAAAAAATAAAAGATACACAACAATGTTATCAGTCTTTCTAATAAAAAGTGTTGCATCATCAAATTAAAAATGTTTGAAACTCAACTTCGAGAGATGCTCGGTAAGTTTTTCATTCTAGGCTTGGGGAGCTTGTTTCAAACCATATAAAGATTTGACAAGATTGCATACCTAGTTTTCTTTTCGATTGATTGCATACCCTTCTGGTTGAGTCATATATTGTTTCTTTGAGATCCCCAAATTTAAGAATGGAATTTTCCCATCTATTTGGTGAATTTTCCACCCATATTAAGCTAAAAGGGCCAACAAAGCATGAATGTCGGTCCATTTTTTTGTAATTAAAAAATCTCAACATAATGTATGCCCTCATTTTTAGAATAACCTTTGGAAACAAGTCATTTTTTGTGTTTGTTAAGTCTAGCATCTTATTTATTTATTTCTTAAAATGGAGTTGTAGTCAAAAGATTTACAACCTAGCGGGGGATCAATCAAATCCCACATGCTATTTTTTTTAAAGAGCATCATACTCATTTTTCATTTCTTGCATCCACATTCTAATATTTTTGGCCTCGTTATAGGAGGTCTATTCAAAGTCAATTATGAGACTGATTTCACTACGAGACCCTAAGTTATCTCTAATATTGGTTTGTGCCTATATGATTCCTTTATAAGAGCTTCTTATACTCATTTCACCTATTTTATAAGATCTTAAATCTTTCAAAAAAAATTGGACTTTTTTTTTCCCACTTAGGAGAAGAATTTGGTTGCACAAAAAATGTAACAATTTCATGACTAGATGCTTTAGTAGTCGGTAATGTTTTTGAAATTTTGGGCTCATTATTAGAGGAGGTTGTTTCTTTCTCATTTGTAGAAGGAGAAGCATGAGTTTGAACATCTTGGGATATAGATTCTACATGTGAATCTATTAAATAAGAGTCTTTGTGAGTTTTCTTCCCCCCAAAGTGAAAAATATCACAAGAATTTTTTATCCAAGGAGAAAAATTAATAAGTTTGTCAAACTCTTTGAATTGGAATTCATCATTTTTTAGCATTATTGGATGTTTTGAAAAATACAACATCACATGTAATAAAGAGTTTTTTTTTTTACTTCAACTTTCAACCTATATGCTTTGAAAATTTTAGAAGAGCCAAGAAAGATGCACTTAAAATTGTGATGATGCAACTTACTTCTTTTGTCCTTAGGAATTAAAGATTAGCAAGTCAAACCAAGAATCTAAATATTTCTAATAGAAGGAGAATATCCAAGCCAACTTCATATGGAATGAATTTGTGCAATGTAGACAATTTGACATTTATTAAAAAGATAAACTATAGTTATTGCTGCTTCAGCCTAAAAATGTAATTTGATTCCTTTAAAATATACCATTGATTGAACCATATTCATGATGAATATGTTCATCCATTCAAAAACTCCATTTTTTTGAGAAGTACCTACATCAATTAGATGATGTTCAATTTCATTTTGATGTAGATAATTATCAAAAACTAGAAAAGTGAATTCTTTACCATTGTCTATTCAAAGTGTACCAATTTGAGATTGAGCTTGGTTTTCAATCATAACACAAGATCTTTTAAAATTTTCAAAAGATCCTAAATTTTTTTGTAAGAATTAAATCCAAGTCATGTGATAGTAATCATTAATCAACAACATAAAATGTAGAAGTCCTCACATAGAAGTTACTGGAAAAAGCTCACATAACCTAGAATGAATAGGTTACAATTTTGTTTGTGCTCTCCAAGTGGAATGAGGGAAGATTTCTATGTTGCTTGGCAAAAATGCATACTTCACAATTTTCAATTGATTTAACCAAAATAGGAAAGTCATCAACACAATTATTTTTCATGATGACTTTTATCATAGCCAATATGCCCAATCTTTCATTTCAAAAAAGAATTGGAGATAAACTACCTACTTCAATAAAATAAACAAAAAAATTAGAAAGAGAAGAAGTACCATTCAATTTCAATAATATTCCATCTTCACATCTAGTCAATAGAACTTGATTTTAAGATTATTTTCTTACAACAAATTGGCCGTATTTTAACAAATTAGAGCACGTGTGTTGTCAAATCAATATATTGATAACACATTACATTGCAACTGAGGGATAAATGAAACATCATGAAGCACAAATTCTGGAAGATTAGGCAACTTAAATTGAATAGTTCCTTTTCCAAAAAATTTGAGACTAATCTCATCATTGCTAAGTAAATTGGAATAATTCAAAGTAATTTCACAATAGAATGGCATATGTTGTGTGGCTCTAATATATAAGGTCAAATAATTATATCATGAGGAATTAGATGCAAATTATGAAATAGAAAGTACACATTGAGTACCATCACTATCAAAAGAAAATTGAGATACTCCCAAAATTTTATCATCTAAAGGTTTGCCATCATTATAAACTTTGGTTTTATCTTTTTTCTTGAGAGATCTTTATTTAAAACTAAACTATCTTATCTTAAGAGATATTCCATTCCTATGTTTCATGACTATCTTTTCTACATCTTTTATAATATAAAAATTTCTTATTAGTTTGATTATCATTTTTCTTCATTGACTTTTTACTTTCCCACTATCGTGTTATAACCACTCCTTGAAGATATCTTATATAGAGATTTATCTTGATGAGAAAGACACACATTTTCACTTGTATTATCTATTTTTCTTTCAAATTATTTCTCACATTAACTAACTTTTCAACCAATAGATCAAAAGTAATGGTTTTTATTTTGTTGCTATTGGAATGTTTAGAATAACTGAGAAGGGGGGTGAATCAGTTATTTAAGGTCAAAATTTAGAAACAATTTTTTTTAGTACTTTAACTTATACTTATGCATGCATTGATCATTCAATATCTTAAACATTTGCATATTGTTGTCCTAGGTCAAAATAACTTTCCAAAAATGTAAACATGCAACACCACAAAATCAATCGCACATTTTGACACAAGGATTTTATGTGGAAATCCAATTTGGGTAAAACCACTAGGAAGATGCTACCAATTTTCTCTTTTGAAGTGAGCCCTATGAGGAGCCAACCCTATCAAAGATTACAATGTACATTGTTAAATGTGATCTGGTTAAAGGACTTCAATCACCCTATTAGGAGTGAACCTTGTTAGAGGATTTTAGAACATTCCATTAGAATGCCACCCTATTAAAAGATTTACTAATGAATTTTAGGTCAACCTTAGTCCAAAGGATTTATCCAGACTAATACAATTGTTAGAGAGTAACAACATGACTTGATCTGATAACATATTAACTCACAGATAAATTACAAATCTCACATTTAGTTATCTATTCTTCTTGGAATTCATCCTCTTCATCTCTAATAACTTGTTCACCCTTCAAGCCTTCCTTTCTTAGTATGCCAATTGCAAACTCTTTCGTTCAGCCACCATCTGAAGCAACACCTTAGACTTCTTGTCTTTCTTAGGTTCTTGCACATGAAACTATTGCTTCTGGCCTACTATCTCCTTATATAGAGAATTTAGTTATTTTTGGCTAAACCATAATCATCCATTCTAGGGTTAGGTTAGATTCATTGAATCTACCCACTATTCCATTTTATCCCCTTCTAGAAATTTCCTCTACAATCCTCTTTGAGTTCTTCTCAATGTGATTTATCTTTAATTCTAGGCCACCAGCTAATCATATTTATCTTCCACGCACCACATAAATCAAGAAATCAACTTTGTCAGCTTAGATTTTTCAAATCTTTGATCTAACACATTTTACTGGCACTTAGCAATAACACTCTATTTGCTTGGAAAACACTATCTTTTGATGCTTCGCCAACGTTGGGTTGCTCAACATACACTAAGTCTTTATTGGTGCTCAAAACTTTATTCACTCAACACCAACTAGATTTTTGTTTGCTCAACACATACTAAAATTTTCTTAGCTTTAACTAACTTTCTACTCAACCTGCACTAATTTTCTCTACTTTCACTATTTGCTCAGTCAGGCTTGGTAGAAACATTTCTTTACTTAACCTCCTTCTAGTCTTTTCTCAAGTATTCTTTCATTATAGCCTTAAATAGATAAACAATACACTATATCATCAATGTCTTTCTTGGTCTTAGTGCTCCTTTTATACACCAAATAACTCAACCTTTCTCTAGGTTCTCTTGTTATCCTTTCTTTTCAAATCCTCTTCATCAACTAATCAAATGATAGTATTTAGACCAAAGTAAGAAATTGTCTCACCAAAAAGTAGCAGGTTTGACATCAATGAAAAAATAATGATTTTTCCAATATAGGTTTCATCATTCTTCTTCATTTCAACAATCTCATTTCAATAGTTGCTTTGCTTGAAGAGACTTTAGATATGTGAAATATGTTGGAAGAAGTTATTTAATAAAAGTTATGACATATATATCAACTCTCACACCAATAACATCAACATCTTATATTATGGCTCTAACTTCAGAAGCTGGACTCATAACATCATCATTTTTAAACTCAAAATTGCCTTTGATTTATATAATTTAAGTCTTTCTTAATGGAAGGAAAATCACATTGTTGGAAGCCACTTTAGTTTAGGATGTTGTAGACAAAGATGAGAAATCATTCATACCCACAAATTGTAGTGGTGTCGATTAATTTGGTCATCCTTTATTTTACTCAAAAATTCATGGAGGAATGAAATTTATAGTAGAAAATAAAAAGTTTAAGAGATGCAAACAGTAATCCTTGTAGAAATATGACACTTGTTAAAGTCTATATGACATATCACTATAAAGGAAAACAAAATGCCACACCACAAGAAAGATAGGTAAAAAAACTTGCAAAATTCCATGTGGCCTGATTGCCATTTGATTCCCAAGCTTATTTTTTCCAATTTTTTTGAACAAGAAAATAAAAAGGATCCCTCAGAAAAATAAGCTTAAACAATGAAAAAATCAATAATTTACAAATAAAATTTCATTCTAATAAATATTAATTAGAGAACCACATGATATAGAAAATGTTTATCGATTTCCACAGTTTCAAGTTTTTGAAGCATGAACTAATACCAAAAATGGAAGTTGAAAAACATTAGTCCGCACCTTAAATGACAAGGACTAACAAAGAAGGAAATATATAAAAGAGGTAGTAATTAGTTTAAACAATTATAAATTTTTATTTGAAACTGCAAGAACATAAAACTAATAAGAAACCTAATAGAAAAGGAAAAATAGATGAATATTAAAGAAGCCTAATTTAATATTTATGAACCATGATGATAATATTAAAAATTTGTATTATTGGTGATGAAACTAGTATTGCAAGTGAGGCATCTTGGTGGATCCACATCCATTAAAGAAACTGATGAATTGAGGGAGGAAGTAAAGCCCTCATTTGATGAGGACAATAAAGAAGATAGATTGGAGTTCAATGACAACAATCTTGAATCTAATCCAAGAGAAGATGATGCTGAAAACATGATTCTAATAGGTGGAAATGAAATAAATTAGAGGTATTTTGTAGAAAATATGGAGGAGTTGGGCCAGCCTTAAACATCACAAACTAAGGAAGAAATTAAGCTTGGAAAAATAAGTCAAACTTTGACTATTTAACACTTTTACTCTAGGAATCAAGCCTTAGGATTTTATTTTTAAGTCATCTAGAGGAGTTGTCATCAAGGCCAAGTAGGAATTTGGAGCCATTCAGCTTTACCAAGAAGTAGAATTTGAAATTTAATTCTAGTTGTTGATAAGTAACTAGTAGAAGTGATAAAATATTTCTTTTGGGAAAACATTTAAAAGTAGTAGTTAATCATAGATATGACATTGAAGGTCTGTTGAGATGCTACCATAGGCATGAGATGTTGAGCATGGCATCCAGCAGAGGCCGAAAAAAATATGTTTATTTCTCTCATTGATGTATGCAACTATGGGGAGCTGTAGAAAGAGGCACCATTATGGAGAAGGAAATGTTGATTCAATTCTACAATTATGGAGAAGGAAAATTGATATTCGTGTTCTCTACATTGATTCAACATTATGTGTTTCTTATTGGGGTTTCGGATTTGTATCTTGTGGTGGTGGATTAGAAGGAACAATTTAGGGAATTTAAACTATGTTTCAAAGGGTTGATCAATATAAAACATTTAGAAAAATATTTGTGGGAGGTTTTGCAAGAATAAGAATTGTCATTCATGATTAGGTTAAAGTTAATGGTTATTGGAGAATCTACTACACATTCTATAACCAAATCTAGTTCTTGAAAAACAATTCCTAATGCCCATAAAAGATGTCTTTGAAGTGCTTGGATTGAAAGAGGGTCCTCCAACAAAAAGTATTGTTATTGGTATGGAGATTTTTAAGAAATATTTAACCAATGAAATGTTGAAGATAATGTAGGTCTCCTTATGCATGGCTTGAAGGAAGATAATGATTTTTGCAGGCAGGGTGTCATGATTGATAATGATAATGATAAACGAGTATCACATTTCACTTATTCTTTCTTGACACAAAGAAGACTCATCTAGAAATTTTTGGAATAGAATTTAAAAATACTAAAATTGTGTAGAATTTCTTCACTCTTAATTATAATGTGAGATTACGAGCAAAATACAGGGCATGTCTTTGTTGGTATATCTTTGTTTGTACTAGTATGTGTTGAATATCACTTTTTAGATTGTTGTGAGTGTGAATTCTAATATTTTTTCACTTTTCAATTGTCATGTCTATTTATTTTAGTATTGTCTCTTTGTATGTTTTCTTTTCTTGGAGGTTCAAGCTTGAGAGTTTGCTTGTTGAACATCAAGTTGGAGATCGATAAGACTTGTTTGTACTAGTATGTGTTGAACATCAAGTTGGAGATTTTTGTGAGTATGAAGTCCAACATTTGTGACTTTTCAATTGTCATGTCTATTCATTCTAGTATTGTCTCTCCATATCTTATTTGTTGGAGACTGACCTCTTTGTCTATGAGTCAAGGATTGAAATGTATCTATTACACCAAATTGACATGAGACCTCTTTGTCTAAGAGCCAAGGATCGAAATATATCTATTACACAAAATTTACATGGGACCTCTTTGTCTAAGAGCCAAGGATTTAAATATATCTATTACACCAAATTGACATGGGGCATGATCTAAGCCTCATCTCTTAAAATGTTAAAGCCTTACACTCAATAAGACTTGATCCTTGGTGGGCTCATTTAGAACCACTCAACTTCACCAATGGACCAAGGGCCCATTAATGAAGAGTGAAACATTTATATAAATCTAATTATAGATTAGATGTAATGATTTGAACAAGTGAATAAATCTATTTCCCTACTTGTCGAGTGGATGTAATCATTTATGGCAAACCACTATTATGTTAATTTTGTGTGTTTTGTGTTTGAATTTCTAATTTTGTTTTGAATTTTGTTTTTAAGTTTTCCCTTTGATGTTTTAACAATATACTTCCCAACAATTTTAAATATTGTATCATATTTCTTTCAAATTTTCACCAAATTTTAGCATTATGGTTGACAAAATGGATAAAGTTATCTATATATATATATATAAGAAGTACACTTATTTAAGTTATAATAGAATTTTTCTTTTCTTTAGAGGTTGTTATTTACATAAGTAGGAGTTGCTAAAACAATTAGTCTTTCAAATAATTTTTTTTTGGTAAATTAGTCTTAAAGTAGTGCTATATTTTCACTTTTAAAAATTTGTGGCCCATATCTTGCATAAAATAAATTCAATCATACCACAAATTTAACTGAAATTGATTTCTACTTGGAAATGCTTAAAGTTACTACAACTGATAGGTTATCTCAAAATGTGATACAAGTTTATACTTTTAGCTTATTAATGTTTGATCTATTGAGACACATTTAATATCTTAAAATTTATTTTGTGCTTGTGCATACATACTTCTTTTGGACATACTCGTAACATTAAAAAAAAAAAATTATGCTTGGATCTTTATCATAAGATCACATCCTATACTTAAATTTTCATATACAATTTTTAGATATATTTAGTTTTTTTTACATATGTTAAGGACAATCATGGGCGAACCATGAATTTCCATAATGTATGTGATTACTTTTTTATATACTGTTCGACTACCTTATTATTTTTTATAATTACTATGCATTATATTTTATCTCATGTAATTCTTTACTTTGTTGGACGTAACTAATTAGAGGGGACACACACACACACACACACGTATATATCATCACTAATGCTTTCACTGATTAATATTTTATATGGAATCTTGTGGTATTAAAAAACTGAATTAAAAGAATTCCTTGATACATTTCTATGTCAATTTGAGTTCCTCATACCACTTTTTGAATAAGTTTTCTATATCTTGCATCTTTTTATTTCCTCTTTTTTTTACATTAAAGAATATAGTAGTCTTTTCTTATTTGGTCAAATGGTAGATGTGAAATTCAATAGAGTATCTATACTAAAAATATATATGAAGAAGAATTATTGATCATTTATAGAGAGAGTTCTTGTATGGAAAGATATATTCTATATGAGCAACTGAATGTTTATTTTTTATGCATTTAATAATTCTTCTATATATTTTGAAATACGTTTTCATTATAGATTCACATGAAATTAAAGTGATTGTAAAAATTAATGATAAAAAATACACATGTTGGTTTTCATTGAATTTATTTGCCTATCTATATGAAATTGTTTTGATGAAATAACATAACAAGAAGAAGTATTCTAGTGTTAGAACTATCTTATAACACCATCCCCTAATCATTTCTTTATTGAACCCAATTCAGATTTTTTTGGACATTTGCTTCCTTTAAAACAAGTATCATTTTCCTTACAATCATTCTAACACAATGCAAGAGTAATCAAAAACAATATTTTGGAGTATTATAATTATCTTCAAGTTCCAAGATTTGAAATTTATAGCTAATCTTTATTGGTTCCTTTTACTGATTACTATCAGCCAACCTAACACATGTTTTGTACAATATTAAAAGTGTTATGTTATGATATTGATGGATACTATTATGCATTTACTTATATATAGTACTTGTAAGTCAAAGAAAAAGAATTGTATAACATACTTGATTCTAAAGGGCAATAGAGTAATCAAATTTACATCATCATAATATAAGCCACATATTTATATATGAGTGTTTCGATGTTATTTTTCATGATTGGTATTTCCATTCATCAAAAGGGTTTGATCTAAAATATATTGTTCACCTATGGAATTAGCAAACTAGTCAACAATGTCTTTATACACCAAGTTGACTTCCCAAATATTTTAAAAGTAAAGCTAAAAAATTTCAAAAGTCTTTTTACATTGAATCAATGCTGCACATTCTAAATCAATTATATGCATTAAGATTGGACTTGAAAATGTCATTTAATCGATCACATAATGTATACCCTCCTTTGTTACCATTGTAGACTTAGTAGTTAAAGTTCTATATGACTCTTAAATAGATGTGTTAGCCCTTATTTGATATTTGAAATGCAATACTTTGATATGTTGAATAATTGATTTTGTTAGGTGTAACAATTTCCTACTAATAGTGATGATGCTTTAATTTCTCTTAGTTAGTTAATGAAATTACTTTTATGATGATGTCATATGGTGTGTCTTAGAAAAATGTTTATTATGTCCTCATGGTGATAAGATATTCATGTTAGAATATGATATTATTTATATTTAAGATTTACTATTATACTTACCCTATACTTGCATGTGTATGGTGTGTGTGTGTGTCTATTTTATAGTTATGTTTGACATGTCTGATATGGTTGAGGGAGGGAGTCGTAATCACCTACTAGTCGAGATTTATGAGATGTACCACTCCCCACAATTGTTTGTTTAGCTTAGATATATATATGCACATACAAATGCTCATCTTTTATATAAATTTGTAGGTATCGGGCATTGACTTCCTTGGATTGTCAGGATGAGTGTTCCCTATTACAATAACTTAATGGTAAGAATGTGGAGATAATCTTCAGGTCCAATCCCAACCATAGCCTAATTACTTGTCTTGAGAAGGAGGACATGTATTTGACTTTTCACCCTTTTTAAACCCATGAGTTTATCTTTGCATGTGTTGTTTGATTTTGAGTTCTGGTCAATTTTGGTAATGTTGCTTTATGTGGATTTGACTATGTGATTTATTTGGTAAATGATTTAATTATAATATTTGGGTTAATCATATAATATTAAGAATTATTAAATATTATTTGATTAAAAAGAAAATATTATAATACAAGAATATTTAATTAGTTATAAACTAATTAGATATGTGCTTTAATTCAAAAGACTTAATTTGGAAGTCTAATTTGAAAAATTGGTAAAAGAGAAATTAAAATAAGATGATATTTAATTAATTAAGATATTAATTAAATATGTGCTTTAGTTTAAAAGATTTAACTTAAAAGTCTAATTTAAGAAGTTGGATAAAAATAAGATTAAAAGATTAAAGATTTGAAATTGCTTTATTATAAATATTTAATTAACAATAATTAAAATAAAGTTGAATTTAAACAATGAGCTTTAATTATTATTATTAATTTAAATTATAAAGTATGCTTTAATTATTTCTTGCACTAATTAATAAAGTGGAGGAAAAAAAAAATTTATTTTAATTTAAAAGTTCTTTAAGTGTGCATGAAAGGATTAAATAATTAAAATATTAATATTCTTAATAAAGTTAGTGGCTTTTGAAATATTGGAGAATGAGAACCATAGTTAGGGTTATGATTCTTTATTAGGGGGTTGGTAGTTCATTTGAGAGACACACGGGTTTTGGGGAGCAAATTTTAGAATTGGATCAAAATACTTATTGAAAGTTTTAGAGGGTTTGGAATTGCACGTGTACACAAATTATCTCAGATTTTAATTGTGGTTTTGAGGTAGGGTTTGAAAACCCATTGTAGAATTTTAAAGAAAGATCTAGTTACTTCATATCTTCCCGTGTGCTTGCATATTGCTTATTATTTTATTATATCGATTATGGGTAAAGAATTATGTTGTAGATTTTGAAAAGGAAAATTTATTAACCAAGAAAACTTAATTGCAAAAAAATTGTAGAAAACTATTATGATTGTATTATTTTAATACCCTTTCTAATATATGGAACATTCGATTATAGAGAGTTGGAAGAAAACAACAAATTGAACAGTTATGGCTTCAACCTTAAATTTTTCATTAGAACCATGTGATTATCATGAATTTTCTAAATATAGATAAATATTCTTTTTATATCTATAATGATTTGGTTTTAAAATGTATTGGATAAAATAAAAGATTAATTGAGAGGAAACCATGTTATAGCTTATGCATGCATGCAAAAACAAATATACTAAAAATAGAAAACTGAGCATATTATGGTTGCATGATTTGAGAGATCAAAGGAATGTGAAAATAGTGATTGCATTTTTATTTTTATTTTATAAAAATATAATATAATTCTTAGATTTATTTATTTAAGAAAAAAACACTTTTTTATGATTATTTATTAATTTTGAAAAATTTAAAAATATATTATGGAATTTTTATTTTATTTTATTAATTTTGATAATTAAATAAATATTATTCATTTAGTTATAAAGTGAATGTTAGTATTAGTGATTCTTTAAGTCTAGTTAAACTCTTAGTTGCGTATAAATGATTTTATATTTATTAATGCAAGAGAGAAGTTAATAAATAAATATAAATAATTTAATTATATTTTAAGAGAAGTTGTGGTGAAGTTCACTTTGTAATCACCTAGTTAATAACTATTTGACTTTATGAGAGAAATTATAAATAATTCAATTAAATTTATAATTTTATCTCTAGTTGCATTATGAATTAAAGGAAAAATAAATATTAATATCAGACTTAAATAAAAGTCATATGAATATTTTAGAAATTGAAATTGATATTAATATTTAATCTACTAATATACATTTATGTTATTAATTACATCATTTATGATTTGGGGTTTTTTAAATTAATAACATGATAATATTGCATGATATTTTATATGTACAAAGTGATTTGATATTTAAATACTTATTGGTTTAAATAAGTATATTACCATAACAATTAATATTAACATATATTTTCTTGATAAGTAGGAGATAATTTCCATAGCAAGTCAAATTGTGATATTGTTATTAGGATTTAACTGTGTGATTTTGAGTCAAACTCATTGACCCATGTTTGATGAGTAGTGATTCAACATGAATCCATCTCTCATGAGAATTAATGGAACACTTAGCACTCATTGGATCTAGGTGATGCTCATAGGGGTGAAGCACCAAGACTTCCCGGGAGGTCACCCATCTTAGTACTACTCCAGCATGAGCTCGCTTAACTATGTATTTTCTTACTTTATTTCTAAACACATGCTTATGACCCAAACTAAACAAGAGAAAATGATGAAATTAAATCATATGGCTGAAAACTATGTGTTTTCTTAGATTTTATTTATAGTCTTGTGATGCTTATTTTTGTGATGATTTTTCTTTGTGGGTTGTTTAGTTGGCCAAGTTAGGATGTGCACTAAAGGCATTTTTGAGATTTCTTTTATAATTATTTGACTAGATGTCATGATGCATTTTATGATTCAAATTGAGATTTATTTTATGAGATATCTTTTGATGAGCATTTATGAGAACTTGGTTTTTGAAAAACTAATGTTATTTTTAGGTTGCTTGTTAAGGAACCAAATTCGATCAATAATATTTTTGTGGTATGTGACACAATTATGGTTTGTGAGTTTTGGGAAGGTAGCCTATGTGCACGTCTATGGGAGTAGCTTGCAATGGGGGTCGGGGCCGAAAGAGTCTACCAAGCAACTCATTGTAAGTTGTGTAACAAGTGATAACATAGTAATTTAAAATATTTAGAAAATATTAAAAAGATAAGTTGGAGATTTTGCCTTGCCCATGCCTTGAGTGCTTTTGTAGGCTAACGATGGGAATGGGATGATACCTAGTCAAAGGAATGACTAGTTTTTCTCATCTTCATGAGAGGTTATTCTATTTTTGCATGTGTCATGTTGAGGGTTTGGGGTCTAGAGTGACCAATCCAGGGTAACTCAATGCTTGAGGGTCTAGGGTCTAGTGAGAGACCAGTCTAGGGTAAATCGAGTAGTTTGATCATGTGATAACACTCTCTAGTATGTAGCTTGAGTCTCCTTTATGGTTTTTTTAATATTTTCCTATAGTGGTGTACTTGTTGGATATTAATTTTGATGATGTATTTATTGTGAGTTGTTACTTATTGATTGGATGTCATTTACTGATGACAGTTAAATTTTATTGATGAGTATTAGCTATTTATTGGTGGTGTACTTATTGTTGAATGTTCTTATTGTTGGTGATTTACTTTTATTAATGATGGTTGTTATCTATTGATTATTGTTCTTGGACATGTGGCCTTTGACTTAATGTAGATATCTTTCATTGGTGTTATCTCTTGATTTTTTATAGTTGATTTATACTTGGTATCTAAATGTTGACTTTGGAATGTGGTTTTGGTATTGCTATGAGTGTCCTTTTGATTTTGATTATATTTTCTTTTTGAGTAGTTTTTGTTACCCTTGAGGTAGATTTGGCTACTAGGATTCCTTGCCTAAGATTATTTTATAATTTGATTATCTGTGTATGGATCGTACATTATCTTTCCTTCATAGTGGGAGTGGGAGCCTGATTAGGTGACCACGTGGTTGGGAGGTTATGTCTTCTTACCATTTGGGCCCCTCTCAGTTTGATAGATGTTGGATGTTCATAGATGTAGTTGTACCATTATTATTCTTATTCTTATCTCAGAGACTTCTATTTAGTTGATGTATGTACTTTATCATGTATCATGTATTCTTATGTGCTTGTATCTATTCTCACATACCTTATGACATGTGTAATAGATGATGTTCATTAGATGTATTTCATTGTATCAGTTGCTTTTATGCATTTTATTATGGGATGATGCATTTATTTATTCATTTTATGATTATGGACATTATACTGAGGACTTAAACTTATTAATAAAACTTTCTTAAACGTGACTCAACTCGAAGGAACCAATCAGGATTGAAATCTATATTGTTTGCATTTGTGTAAATGTTGTGTTTGTGTATATTGGTTCCACATTGTTACTTTGATGTTGTTTAAACTTTTTTTTAAAGAAGTTTAGTAAACTTTGTAACATATTAGGTTTATTTCTCTTGGGATCTCGAATGGGGCATTACACATAAGGCACAAGATTTCTATATTTGTGTATTGATTCAAACTCTAAGACATTTACTATTTAGACTAATAATTTTTTAAGATAATGAACCATTACAAAAAGTAATCAACACCCTTTATTTATTAGCTTAATTGAAGGTTCCCTCTATAATCTTATTGAATCATAAATTGCATCCCTCCTATTTAGGTTAACTATGTGTTGACAAATTTTAAGAATTTAAGAATATTATGTAATGTGACTAACACCCTTTTAATAATTCACTTTTGAATAATGCCAAGTTATTCTATATCAATATCTCTCAATCTTTATGTGTTGTCAAAGGGGGTTGATGATTATCCACACATTAAATAGTCTATTTAAAACATAAATTTTATTTTAGTTTTTTTTCATAATATACTTTAAATCAATTTAATTTTTACATTTTCTAAAGTAAAAATCATTGGTATTGAGAGGCATTTGACAATTACAATAAAGGTTGTAATATACTATAGTGTGTTAAGATAAATTCTTATTCTTCTACCTTAAATTTGACAATCATTTGCATGTTAAAATATAATATTTATAAGAAAACATTATATATATATATATATATATATAATAAAATAATTCTAAAGTATAATGAAATCACAATTGTTTTCATAAATAAGAGCCACATTTATTGTTGGCTTCCCAGTTATATCAATAACTTGGTTTACAAACACAACTCATGGATTGGACATCCAAAATGAGTAGTTATCTTTCTTATGGAGAAGAATCATTTAAATTGTCAACCCGATGATGCATACTTGAAAAAAATCTATAAATTATATGCACCATGAAATTCTCTAAGCTATTCTATCATTGCAAAACATAAACTATAAAAATGCTAGAAATAAATCTAAGCATACAGTAATGGCTACAAGAACTGTATATTACAAACTACAAGTTTCTATCTATCTTTACATATCTCCATGTATATCTATTGATTGATTACAATTTCAAATATATAAGATTATTGACTCTCTAACAAGCATCTAACAAGTGTCTCATCAATCCTTTAAACAAGGAAGAGACTTATTACAAAACTAATGACTAAGTGTGTTGATTTTTTGTTCTACCTTTTTAGTAGTCCACTCAAATGCATGATGCTCCTTTATTATTACTAATTAGATCAAACCATTTTACTAGGTAATTCTCCTCCTTTCTATATTTCTAGATAATTTTGAAAATCTAAGTTTCATTAAGAAACGTGGAAGTTATGATCATTTTATTGAAAGTGGTTTTTTGCTGCCTGAAAATGTGCCACCTTTTACTTAGTCAACTTCTAATTTGTGGTGCTCATTAACTATTTTGAACTAACTCAAATGCTCAAAAGCATTTGTGCACCTTGTTTTCATATTTTCAAATATGTAATCCATTCTTAATTTTATTAAAAATTGAGTGAGATAGCCTATTTTTCGAAAACTAGCTTTTGACTTTTTCTGCATTTCTTGTAAGTACTAAATATTGACAAGTGTCAACTTGCTTCTCCTTCTTCCTAGCTGCATGAATGACTCAAATACCTCAAAAAAAAAATGTTAATCACCTCAAATAATTATATTTCAATAATAACCACTTACTATAATGAATCATCACAATTTAGCATTAACTAGTTGCACATACAAATGCTAATCAATAAATCATTTATCATAGTTAATGCTTCATAAATTAGGTTAATGCATGGAATGTTGACATTCTAGTAATTTTTTTATTAGCGACATAAAATTATTCAGATTGTGAGTTCATACTAAGCAGTTACTATAGAGTTGAAGATTAGTAGTGCAAACTGAGCATTTTAGTGTATGTTGAATTTACCAGTGTAAACCAAGTTGTGCAATGTTTATTGAGTTCGCAATTGATGTGATGTGAGTCTAGTGTTGAATGAGCTACTCAGTGTTGAATAGGAGACTCAATTTATACTAAGCTCGAGGTGCTAGTGTTTACCAAGTTGTGCACTGCGAATCAAGTGATTTAGTTTATATGCTGAGTTTCATAGTATTTGCCAAGTCACCAGTGTAGACCAAGTTCAAGACTACTTGGAAGTGATCAGTATGGACTAAGCTCTATGTCTATCAAGTGCATGATGATGCCAAGAATTCATAGTAGATTTCAAGCATCAGAACCTCACTGAGTCAGTCTTCAGAGCCCGAGTTTCTACACTTTGGCCGACTTTGTAATATTTGTGTAAACTTGTATTGTGACCGACTTTGTAATTATGTAATTGGATTGGTATAGATATGTAATGTATTGTATGACATTAAAAGTATGAATGGAATCATAAGGAAGTAATATAATCCTCAAAAAAGAGAAAAGGAGTGAAAAACAAAGGCTACAACAGTATAAGGAGCAGCAAAAATTCATCTATCACAGCAAGGTGAAGATTAGAGGTCAGCTACTATTTCATCCTAATAGGTGGATCAGTCAAATCCTTTAACAAGGTAGACCTAATAGTCTTATGTAAATATCTTTACTAAGTGCATACTTTATTGTATGTTTGCAAATCCTTTCACAAGTTGGACCTAGCAGTCCTTATTGCTCCTAACAGGGTAGATCATTAGAAGTGATCATTGTAAGTCTTAACAGGCCAACTTTATACTACAGTACTAAAGCATTTGGGTATCATCCCCACCCTAGTTTTACTTTCTATTTGGAAGGTTTCTGGGTCACCAAATCTTATGTTAAAGTATTGTGTATGCTTTCATATTTTTCAGTTTCTCATGCATGCAATTAGATCAAAATTTATATAAAGGATTAATTGCTAATTTGAATAAAAGTTTTAGAAGTTACTGATTCACCCTTCCCTCTCAATAATTTAGCTTGTCATAATATTTCCAATAATTGGTATCAGAGCTTTGTGGTTCTCAGTGAAATGTTTAACAGCTTGAGAAAAGATCAAAAGAAATGGAGGTATTCAGACTTGACAAAGCTATTGACAATGAGAAGCTAGATTTGGAATTGGATATTGGAACACTCAAGAAAGCAAAAGAGAAACTCTCCCAATCCCTAAAAAGAAGAAAATATCTTGTAATATAGATGAATGATTCACTCTACATTGAAGAAAGAATTGAAGACATCATTCCAAGCAATTCAGATGAAGCTAATGAAGCAATCAAAGAACTATTTGAAAAGAATAATACTCTTCAAGAAGAAGTAAGAAAACTAAGAAGAGAGCAAGAAATTTAGTCAATGAGGTTGTGTGAAGTCATGGAAGTGAAAAACAAGATAAGATAAGAGATAGAAGGAAAAAATAATGAAATTCAACACCTATCCCTTTAGCAAGCAGAATTCATTGATCAATTCACCAATGCAAATGAAGAAATCATGAACCTAAGATCAGAGAATGAAAGATTGTAGAATGATCTAAATATTGAAAGACAAACCAATGAAAGAATGTTGAAATCCCAAGCAGACATGAATTAGTTGAATGAACAAAGTCACTTCAGACAAAAAGGAAAAATAGGAATTGGATATATAGAAGAAGGAGAATCATCCAAGAAAGGAGCTCAAAGAAACCAAAAACCTTCTTGTAGTCACTATGGTAAGATAGATTATACTTCAAACAAATGTTGGAGCAATGGGAAAGTAAAATACAATGGAAAATGCTACAATTGTAATCAACATGGTCATAGAGAAAATGAATGCAAAGAGAAACCAAGATTTGAAGGCAAATGTCACAAATGTAAGAAGCATGGGCATAACTCATCAGAATGCAAAACCAAGATATTAAATCTAGCAGAACAAATTGTGAAAGTTATATTTGGTTAGGACTATAGCACTTGGTGCAGATGTCATTATTATGGAGAATTTGGACACATTGGAATGAACTGTGTAAAACATCACATGAGGAAAAGAGATACTACCAAGAGAGGTTTTATTTTTACAGAACTTGGTCATCTTGCCAAGAACTGTATGAATACTAGAAGAATAGAAGATGAAAAGAAGGAAAAAGTTGATATCAAAAAACAAATGAGACAACAATGGGTTCCAAAGTCTACCGAGAATGCAAGCCCTAGCAATGATAATCAAGTCACTCAAGAATTGGGTGACTCCACCATTTCAACTTGATTTCTCAATGGAGAACTAGAACTAGGCTACCAAAGAAGGCATCTAAATAAGTTCCAGTTGATAGGACAAAAGATCCATATCAATTTTCAAGATGCAAAGGGATCACTGAGTGAAAGGTACCAATTACTATTGAGTTACCTTCCTTATCAAGTGAGGTTGGGTCACAAACTCTACTGAGCAAGGTTGGGAGTAACTGAATTGTATATGGCTACTGAATGATGGAAGATTTTATTGAGTAATCAATGCAAGAAAACTAGATGACAATCTATCAAATTCATCTAACTTTCATACTAGGCATTTATGGAAAATTTTGATAATGAAATTGAAGTCATTTTTACCTTGAATTTTAGAGAGCAAATTGTGTAGAGTGATCTTTGAAAGCATTCAAGCAATTTGAGTGAATTGTTGTCAAAATTTTTGAATTCTCTCAAACCTTACCAAGTGAAGATGGCAACTACTAGTAGCAAGGTGAAGAGAGGCTCAGACATGTTAGTTCATGGTGTAGAATGGAAGGCACTAAACTTCAAGCTCACTCTTACAATTGCTAAAACCCTAGATCTGAGTGGAGCGTAGATGCAAATCCCTCCTAAGGTACTATTAGTCAGTGACATCCATTCTCATTTTAAATGTTTGATTCAAGATATTGGCACCCTAGAAATGGATGAATGTTTAAAGGAGTTATATGTTGATGGCATTTTGAAACCTCACTAGTATATTTGACCCTATTTTTCGACCAAGAATTTCGACCATCCATTAAAATGTTTTAGATTAGTCAAAATCTGAAAGGAAAACATCTTTTTTTTAAAAATCCATTCTTGTGTTGGTCAAAATTTCGACCAACATGGGCTTATAATGCAAAACTCAAAAAGGGCTTTCGCATTTCATTGTCATGAAATTGCCCGCGCGCGAGAGCTTCTTGCAAAAACAATTTTCGCCCTTTGAACGCCAAAGATCTGTCCGCACTATGAAAGGCTAGTAGATGCTCTTTGTAAGTTTCTCTTGTCTTTATTCATCCATTTTTTTTTTTTGAGCTAAGATCAATTGGTGGAGTATTTAGAAAGAATGACTTGTTGTAACAGTGGAAGCCGTGGGTGTGCCCTAGTTTGTCATTTTTTAAGCTTGAAACTTCTGTTTCTTCCAATGAACCGATAGATGCCTTTAAATTTCAGTAAGGAAGAATGTAACATTATATTTTTCAAAGTTTTTTTGAAGCATATCATATTAATTTGAAGCATTCGGGCTCCCCATTTTGCATGCATTCTCCCACAGCTAAGGAACTGAAGGTTACTCATTATCTGAAGCTGCTTAATACATAATGAATATACAGTTTTGTACCTTGGATCCACTTTTTCCTTGTCAAAATCTTCTACTCAAAATCTCAATGATGATTAAGAAAGCACAGTTAGGGAGAACTTACTCTGTTGTAGATCTACGAGTCCATGGCTATGAATAAAATCCATGCGCATGAAACCAGGTTCCATCCTCTAATTTCTTCCTTGGCCATGAACTGGGATTTCTTCTTTTGAGAGACTTTTGTTTGTTTGAAACTACATAAAACTTCAGCCTGACCTCAAAGCCCAAGAAGTATTTTTCATTTTTAGACAAATCCAATATCAAGAAAATCATGAACAATTATGCCAGTTTTTTACTAGAAAAAAGGGTGAAGGTGTTAGGATAAACCACGGACAGAAATAAAAACTACATGCAAATATAACCAATAACAAAAAATAATAGAGCACACAGAAATGAACACAAGGCACCAAGATTTAACGTGGTTCACCCAATCCCTGGGCTACGTCCACCAAATAGCAAGTCCGATCTTATTACAATCCAGTGATTACAACTTGATTACAATCTGTAATCCCTTACAGCTCAATACCGCCACAAGAACCAATTTCTTATCACCACACATAAAAAATACCCAACCCTAAGCCCTTTTTATACAAGTATTAAATCGCTTTAGGGTTATAACATGTCGGCCATATGTCGGCCATAATATGTCGGCTACTTCCAAAAAAAAAAAAATTTCGGGGCGATGCCCCGAACCCCACTATTTATGAAGTATGTACAGTACTTTCCTGATCAGTCACCACAATCTAACAGAAGGGTCTTTTTCTTTTTAAATTTTCTTGATGTATTGTGCACATAAGAATAATTGAACCTAGTAGTCCAATGCAATATGTGATGTACTGGTGGGTGATATTTCTTGTATAACTACTTCATAGTATACAACAATGCCTCGTAGGACTCACCTCAACCTGCACGTACTTGCCACTTCATAGTGTATGAGACACCCATAAATGTACAGAGTGGTGACACTCTCCACTTTGTACCCATATGACTCACATTATACATAATGGATCACTATACGATGACTTCAACTACTGTTTCGCTAAGTCTTTTACAATAGTTTAAGAGGAGATATAAGATAGAACCAATACTTAGTATGGTGAAACAATTGCACAATTCCTCAGCTATTAATATAAGCAATAATATGTCTACAAAAGATATATTTTTGATGCGTAACATCATATATAGTTAGATATAAGCAAAGATGTTGAATTTCTAGCTTATTCACTAAATGGTAACAATCAATCATAGCAAGGTGGGAGGAAATACAAGGGGGTAAACTAACACAGGGTTCAGTAGCTACCCCATCTCATGAAGGATGGATAGAAGGTCTCTTGAGGTTCAAGAGGGATAGTATATCTACTCTTGGGTCTAGGGTAGACGAACATTTCAAGCACCCTATCATGTCTCTATATCCAAGCCTCATTGTGGTTAAACACATAATAAGTTATATATGTTATATGATTAAGATGTTATATATGCCTCAATCTAGATTGCCTCAGAAGTGGCTAGAAGAAGCCTGCATGAGTCTGAGACTATGAACTCTCCCTGCCTTGGCCAAGAAGAACTTGCCAATTCTCTACTATTATGGCAAACTATAGAGTGGTGTGGCTGGTCTGCAACCAACCAATAAGTTCACAATTAAAGGAATGAGCCTTCCTTCATGAAGGATTGCCAAGCAATGATCTCAAGTATACCAATTTGATCAATGCTCCAAACATGTGAAAGTTAAGGTTTGAGGTTGGATAATTGTGAAAGTTAAGATTTTTTATAAACTTCCCCATACAGAGGGAAAATGACTTGAAAATTTTTAATTTTTGGTGTCTTCAAAAAACAAGGCAACAACTGATTCTAACTGGGGTCAAGGACTGTGAAGGAAGTAAAGAATGAACCCAGGATCTCCCAGAAACCAATGCATTATCCGACGGGCACTAGATTCATAATGAGAGGTAACATAGAGTCTTATTGGGGAAACATGCGACAAGCTAAAAATAAGACCATCACAAAACAATTTGGGGTGGATATCATCTTTGGGTCTTCTCAAAGATTTGGTGTCCCCCTGGACTATAGGGGCCCCTCATTTATATTGCTTGGTTACATCTTAAGAGTAAAAATGAATGATGTCTGGGAGGATTATTGGAGTTAATGTGGATTCCCATAGGAATCTTGTGCTAAGGATGGAAATGTAGACAAGGGAGCAACACATCAGGCAAGATAATGCCACTAGAAATATCTACATGATATAGGCATTAATTACAATATATCTTCTATGTATGCAATCTATCATGGTTTGGAAGGATTGAAAAAAAATGTAGAATGTGTACATGGTTTGGCAGGAGCATTTATTAGTGGATTAAAGAAATTGGGCACTGTTAATGTTGAGGATGCTCCATTCCTTTATATTGTAAAGGTTATATGCTTATCGTTAAGCAAGGGGAGATGGGCATCAAAACTTCTATCATTACTGTCTCAGCTCATGGAATGAATCCTACAAGTGCTACAATGTGTGGAATGAAAATTGTTGTTGTTTGAACTGTTGCCAAAGAAAATATCAATATGGAGAAATTAAGGAAGGAGGGTATTAAATAAGATATGTTAAATCATTCAAATTTTTGCTGATAATTTTTTCATAAAACTTTGCAGGTGTGCAAACTGTGGACATAGAGATGAGCATGCACAAGATAATAGTTGTTGGGTCTATGGATCAGAAGATGGTGCTCAAGACTGTGAGAAAAATAGGAAGAAGAGTAGAGTTATGGCCATTGAATCCTTATCAGCCTGGTCACATCACCACTTCTATATATACCAAAGTTTATAATAATTATAGAAAGCATGGATACATTGGGAGTTTTGGGTATTTCAAACTTGCAGATGAAGATGAGATTTCAAATAGACACACTTTCATGTAAGTCAGAGCAAAACCCAATAAAGTAACTCAAACCCTATTTTATGTTTTATCCTAACCAATATTGATAAAATGTGTTGATGGATAATCTTGTTGCAGGTTTATGTTAAGGTCACTTGCTAGATCTTTTCACCTTCCAAAGAAGAAAATAATCAGAGGTTCCAATGTTTAATGCATTATTGCAAATTTATCATCTTTAATGAATTCCCAACCCAAGTAGTCTATTACATAGCCCCACCTTTGACAATTTTCTGAATACTGTGATCATTATGCTTAACATGGGCTAGTGATATTTTTAATAGTTGTAAATGCTCATTCTTGAGCATATTCTAATTGGAAAATCTTAATGAAAAAATACACGTGATTTGTAGATTTTGATTATAAAATTTATTTTTGTATAAGGAGTTTAAATTAAATTTTCCAAACCAGTTGGAGGAGCTAATTATTTTGTCATGTTATCACAGTTTTGGTTCATAGATAAATTTTAGGAAATCATCTCCTACTACCAAGCGGAAAAGTTGATTTTATTAGAAGGAATAGACCAATACTTTGGGAATAGACCATTACTTTGGGAAATTGTCAGCGGCCTTAAAGAGGCGACTTGGTGGGGTAGATTGGTGAGCCTACATAGAGAGGCCAACTTGGTGAGACGAGATGGTGAGTCGACTTGGTGAGATGACCTGGAGAGCTAACTTGGTGAGAGGACTTAAGGAGTTAATCCTTATTGACTGAAAATCATTGTTAATTGTCTACAAATTTGGTTGGAGACAACTCCTTGTGTTTTTCTAGTGCTTGGACCAATTTAGTTGCCTCTTTGTCAGTAGTCTTTGATTGTTACCAAGCCGAGTGCTACATTTGTCTAATTTCATTGCCATGTTTATGGTGAATCACTACAAGTTATGTTCTCTATTGTTTATTTGTATCTTGAATCCTTCTCCCCAATCCTCAACCTCAATGTGGTTCCACTATCTTTTATCCCTGCCTTATGTTAGTATTGTTTGATGTTTTAATTTTGTAGCTTCTATTGTTAGTATTGTTTGATGTTTTAATTATTTTCTTCATGTATTTTCTCAATGTAGGGGGTACTTCATGATGGAACTACAATGGCAGTAAAGAAACTTTCTTCCAAATCATTCCAAGGACAAGAAGAATTTTCCACAAAGAAAATTTACATTAGTCATGTGCAGCATCAGAACCTTGTAGCATTAAAAGGGTGGTGTGTGAAGGAGAAAGAGAGAGTACTAGTTGGCCGACACTCCAAGCTTCTCCAAGAGACACACTGCACAGATAGCTTCAGTTGCAAAGAGTTCACAGGTCAAAGACACCACGTTGTGATAGATTAATAGTAGCTGGTGCACGTTGGAGTAATTGGGAGTTAGGAGCCCCGAACTAAGATCATTAAAGACATGTCGTAAACAGCAGCATAGTTCCTCTGTTATCTATGATTTATACCAGGTTCTCTTTATCATTTTTTTGTGTTGGTAACTTGTGTTAGTAATGTAAACATAGATTAGTTTCTTGGGATACAGTCAGTGATTGCTCCTTCATGGTTTCAGATAGATTAAATGTTGTACGAGCTCTGTTGTAGTGGAGAATAATAAAAATTTAGAACTGTTATCTCTTGAGTTTTCATATTGTTTGCACATTCCTTTGGTCTTGTTACTATGTTCCCATGAGTGATTTCTTACAGTAGTATCCAAGCTTAAGACTGGGTTACATGCTAACTATTTGACAAAATACTTCTAGCCCAAACTTGATCTGCTTGATCAGAGCAAGCAGGGATTATTACACTGTTCCTGATATCAGTTATTCGCATTTTAATTTTATGAGTTTCATTGGTACATTCAGCATTACAAATTTGATTCTCATATTTAGAATTGGCTTAGTTTGATGAATTTTTAGTACTGTCATTTCTTTACAACATATTATCTAAAATTCAAACTAGAAGAATCACTTTAAAATCCCACAAGAAACTGCATAACAGTGAGGGTTAGTCGTTGTCAAAGTGTTTGATGAAATGTCAAACAACTGAATTGGAAAGGAAATTGGTGCTTACTGAAGCCATACCCAGTTGGGGTTATTGCATACCATTGATCTTTATGCAGTTTTGACAGTTTGCTTGACCACTTAGAACATTTTCATTGACTGTTCTATATGGCTCATTTGATATTCACTATTTCAAATCATAGAGTAAGGTAGTTCATTTTCTTATTTGAATACTTAGAAATTATTTGATATTACCTCGTTGAAAAGGCTTATTTGCCTTCCATTCTGAATGGATAGATCTGATATGTATCAATCATTATAAAGAAGTAAAAGTTGTGCTTTCATTTTCATAATCTAAATTGAGATAATATTGATTTGTTCAGAAAGCTTTTGAATTTCTTGTTTAAATGTAGACCTAATTCTTTGAGTGTATATACAAAGTTCAAGCACATGCATATGCATGTGTGTTTCCTTTTATTGGTGATAACATTTCCTTTTGCAAATTGTGTTTTGGATTAGATATAAAAATCTGATCTACTTAGTTTTATCTATGGGTTGAACTTTTACAAGATGTTGCAATTGATTTTCAATTTGCCTAAATGTCTTATATTATTGCTTTTAGTTATCAATTGACATCAATCTTCTAAAATATATCCAGGTTTCCATGTTGAAGGGAAGAGTAAATATTGTTGGTGGCACACCAAGTAGGTATTATGGTAATCATAACTCTGATGCAATTATATTGGAGTTTGGGTTATGAGCAGACTTTCTGAGTCTTGATAGTAAGATTTAGATAGGAAAAATGAGCAGGAGACAGGACAAAAATTAAAAAACTAAAGCCAAAAGGCTAAGACACTAAAAGGCACCTTTACAACTCTAATCTGCCATTTAAGGATACTTCTGCTTTTTGTTTTAATGCCATGGATTTTAACTTCTATGTGCCTAAGCTGATATTGCTAAATGATTATAAATATTCTAGTCCACCCTGTAGTCGAATGGTTGGGAATGGGCTCAGTAGAGGTCAAATATCATATATGAGGCCCTCAATGCAATAAGAGATGAGGCTGGGATCATGCCCTAGGCAACTTTGGTAGAATGGGTACTTTTCAATCCTTTACTCTTAGGCCCTTAGTCTAAAAGGTAAACTTTTGTGAATTCCTGGAGACGTAGGTTGGTTGTCAATGTTTATATTGCAAGCTTCTTGGATTCCTTAACTCAGGGATGTTGGCTTTTTAGAATGTTATTGATGCACATGTTCCAATTTTGCCAATTTTGACAAGGTTGTAGAGAAGCTTGATGGTTTTGAGTTTATTTGACAAAAGTGTGATTGGTAAGAATTTGTGTGTTTACTCTTGTTGGTGTTTTTAAGTGTTAAGGATCCAATGAACACACTTCATTGGGCTCTTAATATAATGATGTAATTTTGTAGTTTTTTAGTAAATATTTACAATGACAGTGGAAAAGCCTTGGACATGAGCCTACAAAGTTGATTAGATGATTAGGGTCTATTTTGGATGGATTGGTTAGCACAATGACTCCATTGCAGAAGTTTCATAGTTTATTTCATTGTATATTGAGATACTTACAAATGGTGTTATGTTTGATCTCTTTCCATTCTTTTGGAATCCATGGCTGAGGAGGACAAGGATTTGTCATCCAAAAATTAGTTTTACGCATGGTGAATTTGGAGCCTTATACAGTACAATAAAATTAAAGAACATCTAGTAGGTTACTAATGTCTTCAACAGAATTATGAACAAATATCATACTATCATCACCAAAATGGGAGTTAAGCACCACAATATTATTGGGGAGAGAGATGCCATGAATGGGGGAGTTAGATTGAGCATGCTAAAGAAGATAGCTAAGAGCATTGGTTGTGAGAACATGGATGAAAGGAGCAAGAGGGAAGCCTTGACAAATAGACTTTTGGAGAGATAATTGTGGGGAAAGGGCTCCATTGATAACTAGTCTTGCATTCACATCCATGAACAACATTTGAACATGAGCATAAAAATTGTGCCCAAATCCTAGCCATTGAAGCATCGTGAATGTCCTCCTGATATGATCAATGGCCTTATCAAAGTCAAGCTTGAGAATCAAAGCATCTTGAGATGGTACTTGAGCTCATTCAGCAGTTTCCCAAGAAAGAATTAGGTTGTCTAAAATAAAATTCCCCCCATGGAGCCAGTGTGCTCTAGCCTAAAAAATCTCTTGAGTAATGGGTTTAATTCTTTTTGCCAAAGCTTTAGCTATGATCTTATATGAGGTGTTGAGAAAAGTGATGGGTGCCAAACATTTACTAAATCTTGGTGTTTTCTTTTCAAGACAAGTTAAATAAGCTATTGCTTAATGAAAGGACCAAGAGTCACAATTTCAATGCCTTCCAAGTAGACAGTATAGAAATCCTCCCTAATATGTGGCCAAAGTGCACAATAGAATTCAATAGGGAGTATGTCCATGCTAGGGCTTTTCTCTAGTGCCAAATTATACATAGCTTCATCAATTTCTTCCAAGGATAAATACTGGTCAAGGTACTTCTTATAGCCCTACGAGATTTTGAATACAAGGAGTTAGACTATCTTCTAAAATGATAATTAGAGGATCAATGCTCAAATCATCCATGAATAATTGTTTATAATGATTAAAAAAGGTTTCCACGATTCCTTTTTAGCTGGTCTTGACCTTGCCACTAATAGATTTAACCATAGAGATGTGTTGCTTTTTATGTTTCTACTACAAAAATTGAAACAGTAACTTTGTGGTCTTATCACCATCCTTCAACTACTGAAGTTGAGATCACAATTGTGCACCTTTCCCTTTATAGGCATTCAATTTGTGTAGACAATTTTTAGTGTGAGCAATTGATTGTTGTAAGGGTATACTGTAGGGATTGTTGTCCAAACATTTTCTACCTTGAACAAGCTTGCCTTTAAGAGATTTTTCAAGTCTATGATGCTTCACAAAAGCTCTTCTACCATAGTCTCGAAGGAAAATGGTACAACAAGCAAGACTTCTTTCCCACCAATAGATCCATCTATTATGTTGGGGTTTAGGCTCAACTCTCCAAACAACAAGCAATCCATCAATACAGTCTTGGTTTTGAAGATGAGATGTGCTCAATTTGTATGGGAGGTCATGGGATAGAGCATTAGCACCATTAAGAGAAATGGTGGTGAATATAGGAGGTGATCTAAAAGACTAGCAGATAAGTCTAGTTGAATGAGGTGCCCTAAAAGAGAATGAAGAAAAACCAAATTGGGTGAAATAAAAAATCTATCCAAGTGACACATTTTATGAAAAGACCCTTTACGACAGTTGTTCCATGTGAACCAATGGGGTCTATGAGAATACATTTTGCCTGAGATGGAATCAAGCATGCCCAAAGAATTTCGAGAAAGTGTCCAAGCTTCAAACTCAAGTGGAAGCAATTTGGGATGGCTATGCCAACTATGATTAGCGAGATGCTCCACCATGTTAAAGTCACCCCCAATAACCCACTCAATTGTAGGTAAATGGGTACGTAACCAATCCCACAATGTAGCTCTTTTAGATGAGGAGTTGGGAGCATAAATGGAACAAAAGCCCAAAATAGTACCTTCAACCAACATGGTTGCACACACACAACAATTTATTAGGGCCTAATCCAAGCCCACAATTGATTTGGCTAACTAAGGAGCAAGACACAAAACAACCCCTCCACTACCTTCCGAGTCGTTAGTATGCAAAAAATGGGCCTCTTTCCAAATTATAGCAAGCAAGGCATCAAGATGAGATTGACTTTTTCACTTCTTGAAGCATTAAGACATTTTTTTGGATATTCAAGATGAACTGTTTGAACTAATACTTGCGAGATGAGATTTTTAATCCCCTCACATTCCATCACTGTATACGGAAGATCATTAAGAGTCAAGAATCTCCTCATCTATGAGGAGAGCGTTGAATTGATTCAATGACAGTAAGGCTCGAGGGTCAAGAGGGTCATCCATAGGATCTCTCCCTCTTGATGATGAACGTGAACATGATATCAAGGGGCTTGAAGGGGGATTTCTCATGCAATTTTTAGGCTATGAGGATGAGATTGTTGGGCTAGCAGGCAAAGTTCTAACAAGCATTAGGGTTGAGGAGCAGCAGCAATGTGTTGGGTGTTAATGATGGGAAGGGTGATTGGTTCTTTTTATTTTCACTGAATGATAAATAAGTAGGTGCAGGTTGGTATGTTGTAGCTTTCACATCTTATATCTCTATGTTTACCCCTTGTATTAGTCACTTAAAAAATTTAGTAATTCTGCCAGAATATTTCTAGCTAGTAGAAATAATTCACTATGTTATTCTGAAATGTCCTATTGATTTTTATAATAATTTGGCAGTGGACAATGTGCATTTGAAACAACAAATCAGGTTGCACATGTGAACTGCGAGAATTGTTGCACAACACTTATGTATCCATTTGGAGCACCTTCTATAAAATGTGCACTTTGTCATTTTGTGACAGCAGTTGGAGTAAGTTAATTTTGAAATTTTAATTATGTAATTTGTATTTGAGCAATTTTTTCACTTTGAAACAAGTTTTGTTGCGATGTTGGGCGTTTTGTTGTAGCAATCACATTTCTCAAGACCCTGTTATGTTTGAGACTCATTGATTATTGCATGTTGATCTATTGTTTTCGCTGTTCATGCATGTTTGTTATCCATGTGACTATTTTTCCTATTTCATTCCTCACTGCTAGGTCATTTTCTTATAATAGATGAACAATATGAGGATGCCTCTTCCTGCACAAAGGCCTCCTACAACATCTATGACACCCCCATCTTCTAGCTCACTGGTGAGTTTTACTTAGGATTATGTTTAGTATCTGTTCAGTGATGAGCTGTGAACTGTGTTGTTGGACACATGCATTATGATATCCACTGGCTTCAAGTCCTGGATTTGGTTAAATATGAGCATTGCAGTTGACAATTTCTGAATTCTATCGATTTTGGACATATCATTTTTTATTGCTTTGGAGGCATTTGCCGGCTTTCTCATTTTTAATTATGTTCAGTTTTCCATGTTTTAAAAGTTTGTTCAGTACATGCATCTGCGACTATACCAAATTTTCATATATATATATATATATATATATATATATATATATATATATATATATATATATATATATATATAGCTTTGCAAACTATGATTTAGTTGACAAGAGCATAGGTCTGGAATTGTTGTATTCACTTTTTTAAGTCGCTAAAGGTATGAATATTTCCATTGTGATTTGAATGCTGATTTATCTTCTTTGCAACAAGCATGGTGTAATTTAGTCCTATGGAGTTGATTGTCGATATAGGCACCAAAAGATGCCTCCTCCACTCCTCCTGTAGAAGAAGTTTTCTAGAAACTTCAGCAGTGGGCGACAGTGACAAATGGTTCCTACCCAAACATATATCCTCAGCACAGGCAAAACAATTATTATTATCAAGCAAAAAAGGCTCAACCTTAACCTAGTGCTTCTCAAAGACTGCTAGGAAGTTCACCTTTAGGTGAGAAGCCCAAGAATCAGGAGCAAAAAAGGTGACAACGTGTACCATAGTATCAGACAAATCAAAGTCAAGGCCAGCCAGTGAACCCTTCAGCAAATGGATTCTCAAATCAATTGAATGTTGTATCTACTACGTTGCCACTACCACAAGGAATTTCTAGGTTCGTTGACATGACTCAGTGCATGGTTGTTCTTCTATGGGACTATTGTATTGCAATTTAATTCCTAAGTCTGTGATGTATGCGTACTTAATTGTTTGTTGCCTTTCCTCAAGTGATGTTGGGGGTGTGCCATTGGAATTGGTTGTTAGAATTATATTGGTGCTCGATGTATACATTTCAGCTTTAGAAGTTCTTATATGTACCAATTTCATTTTTTGTGCTTCATTTATATGTACATGGATACCAATCAATATGAATATATTGTAAATTTTGTTGTTGGAGCATTATAAGCTTTTCCTTTCAATTAATAGTTATATAGCTACCGAATCTGATGTCTGTGAAACTTTTGAGTAATTTAGTCTATTCCAGGAAGTTTTATTATCAGAGCGACAGAGTTGATTGCAACTCATTCTACCATATTGAGAATAAGTGTGGGCATTAGGTTCTTTTTGTTGTAACCTGTAAGCCCGCCTTTACTCTGGAGAGATTTCCATTCTATATACATTTGATCACATTATTACATTGAATTTCCTTTTGCTAATTGGGTGGTGTGGGTGGTGAAAAATCATTCTTCTTTTAGAAGCTCTCATATAATTCTCTTAAATATTGGTTATTTTGAGGCAACATTAATTATTGTTTTTGATTAAGACTATATTGATTATTGTTATAGCAAGCATTTCATACTATTTATTAATGGGTGTAACATTGTGATTATATCATGCAACCATGGCTGAGTATGTCTTCTGTTTATTATGAGTAGCAGCGAAGATATCTATTTTATGCTTCTTTTCTATTCCTCTATGTCCTCAAATGTATTAAAAATAGCTGAGGGCACTCTTAAGTACACTTCATAGGTCTTCTCTGGTGCATTGGTTTTTATTTGAGTTAGTATTAGTAATAGATAGCTTCATAATTGTTACTAATATTATGACTTATTGACATTAGTGGTCAAAAGCATTGCAGGATACTGCAAAGATCTTTGTAAAGCCACAAAACCCTTATTTTTGGGAAATGTGTTGTACAGGCAATATCAAAGGTCTAAACCAGCAAAACCCTTTACATAGTCCAAATGGGGATCCTAAATTGTTGTTTGTCTTGTAGGTTGTTAAGAAATTTTGCAAGATAATGATCAAAAACCTACATAGGAGGGCTAATTACAAAAAGGGCTACAAAGAAATATACAGCTAGTTTGGAAAGCGATTGGAAAAAAGAGTTTGGAATTGTTTTTTTTGGTCATTCTAGGCCCAAATAAGTTAGTCAAGAGTAAGAACATCTCCTACAATGCTAGATAAGCACAAGTATGAGACTTGGCAAAAAAAAATTTAACAACCATGTTTACACAAGATAAGATAAGTTTGTGACTTGGTGAATTGACCTAGGGGGTAGACTTGGTGAGTGAACATAAAGAGTCAACTTGGTTAGTGTACTTGAATTGTTAGCTTGGCGAGCTAACTAGGGGAGTCGGCCTGGCGAGCTAACATGGCGAGTTGACTTAAAGTGGAAAGTTGGTGGGGCAATTGGGGGTGACTTGGTGAGCTGACCTGTAGAGTTGGCCTAGGGGGCAGACTTGGTGAGTGAACTTAGAGAGTCGACTTGGTAAGCATACTTCAATTGTCAGCTTGGCGAGCTGACTTAGGGAGCCGGCCTGACGATCTAACATGGTGAGTGGGCTTAAAGTGGCAACTTGGTGGGGCAAGTTGGCAAGCCGACTTAGTGAGGCCACTTAGAGACACGAGCTAACTTGGTGAGAAAGCTCGATGAGTGGACCTAAAGATTGACCTTGATGAGGCACTTTGGTGGGGTGACTTGATGATCGAACTCAAAGAGTTAACTTGGTGAGTATACTTGAACAGTTGACTTGGTGGGGCAAGTTGGCGAGCTGACTTAGCAAGTCCACTTAGTGAGGCGAGATGGTGAGTCGACTTGGTGCGGCGACTTGGTGAGCTGACTTGGTGAGTGGACTTAAAGACTGACCTTGATGAGGCACTTTGGTGGGGTGACTTGATGAGCGAACTTAAAGAGTCAACTTTGTGAGCATACTCGAACAGTCAACTTGGTGACATGACTTGGTGGGCTGGTTTGGCAAGCCAGCCTGGCATGCGTACTTGAATAGTAGACTTGGTGAGTTGACTGAAAGAGTCAACTCACTGAGGTGACTGGGTGGGAGTGACTTGGCGAGCTGACCTGGAGAGTGACAATTCATATTCTACAAATATGAGATGCTGGAACTTTTGTGGATGTGCAGGCCATTGGAACATATTGTAGGGAGGATGATGAACTTATTCTCAACTGTCAGACTCAGGCAAGTGATACAAATTGTAGAATCTTAACATATGGTTGTTCAAATTCTGTATCTCCTAAATGATTTCCTTTTAGCGTATAACTTGCTGTGCACAGTTGCCAAGTTTTCTTATTGTATCGGGCATATTAATGAAGAAGCATATTAGTTACTGTCGATTTTTTTTAGGCATTCTATAAAATAGTTCACATGCCTTGCGTATGATATGAGATTTTGCATGCATCCTGCACTCTCTCATCCATCTGATGATGGATTACAGAGAGTGATCTGAAACGATGACGCTAAAACACACACAATCAAATCCAAAATTAACTTGCATTACAAATGGATTGTGGAAATCTGATATTGTTGATTTTGCATGCATGTCTACCAAGACAATCACAACTTAAACATACACAATCTGATATTGTTGATTTTGCATGCATGTCTACCAAGATAATCACAACTTAAACATATATATGTTTAAGTTGTGATTGTCTTGGTAGACATGCATGCAAAATCAACAATATCAGATTTCCAGAATCCATTTGTAATGCAAGTTCATTTTGGATTTGATTGTGTGTGTTTTAGCGTCATCGTTTCAGATCACTCTCTGTAATCCATCATCAGACGGATGAGAGAGTGCAGGATGCATGCAAAATCTCATATCATACGCAAGGCATGTGAACTATTTTATAGAATGCCAAAAAAAAATTTACACACACGCGTTGGTAGAAATTTCTACCTTCATTGGTCGAAATTTCTACCTTTAATGGTCAAAATTTTTGACCTTCATTGGTCAAAATTTCTACCTTCAATGGTCAACATTTTTGACCTTCATTGGTCAAAATTTCTACCTTCAATGGTCAAAATTTGCGACCTTCATTGGTCAAAATTTCTACCTTTCTTGGTCAAGATTTTCTACCTTCTTTGGTCAAAATTTCTACCTTGTTTGGTCAAAATTTTGACCAATTCCTGACAAAACTTGCACAATGGCTATGGACGTTTTTCGACCAAAGTATTGGTCAAAATTTTGACCAACCATAAGGTTGGTCAAAATTTCGACCGAAAAATTTTTGACCAATGGGTTGGTCGACTTTGGTCAAATTTTGGTCGAAAAGTGGGTCAAAATTTCGACCAATAATGGTCGAAAAATGGTCTCAAATGTACTAGTGCCTGAGCATCAACATCTTGAAGCCAAAGGATTAACCCATATTCCTCGCATGCCTCATGATTTCCAAGTCAAATGGATTAGGCATATTCTTATTTGTGTGCACAGTGGTCAGTTGTGGTTGGAGAAACCTATTTTGATTACCAAGAAAATGATCCATAGGATCACTGGTCTCCCTATGTTGGCCAAAGAAAAAATGTCAAAATCCTTAGGTCGAGTCGAACTAGAGAAGAAAACCCTAGCCGAGTGGGATGGTAGGGGAATGAAGACTAGCATTGTCACTAACATGGAGTTGAAGTTCAACATTCATGTCATTGCACACAAGATCTATAGTTCGAGTAGGTTGAATAGTGTGTCATGCAAAGTAGTTGACCTGGCATACAAAGTAATCAAGAACAACCTTTCTCTTGACCTTGCCAAGCTACCATTGAATCAATTCAACAAGAACATGGAGAGCATTAGGACATCAAAGAATAATATGTGTAAGTTTGACTCTCTATTGACATGTTTATTCTTTTATGTTCATAAATTCCGTCAAAGGGTAATATTGTTTGGAGGAAAGATGTACCATTACTTTGTCAGATTTATTATGGATAATTATTTTGATGCTTTCAAGGAGAAAATGAATAAAAAAATTTGAATCCCCAAGAAACTAGTTGAGGATTATAAGGATGATGTATATTTTATGGTGGATAGTGATAAGGTATATATTCAAGCAATTAGGCCTAGAATTGCATGGGTGAAACCTCTAGGATATGAGGTAAATATTGATGAAACCAAAGATATAATTGAGGCACTAATTAATGAACTAGTTAACCCTAAGGCTGCATATTTTGGAACATGTGATGAGGCTAAGGCCTGGATAGAACTAGAGATCAAGCTCCCTCAGGCGGTTAGCAAAGGCAAGAAAAGGATTGCCAAGTTAAAAACAAGTTCTACTCTTTTTTTAATTGAAGGAAAAGGTGAGGATGAAGAAGAAAAGGATGAAGAATCAAAGGAAGAGGAACCGCTAAAGAAAAAGGGCAAGGTAATCATTAGTAAGCCTTCCAAGACATCCACTATAGTATTCACCAGGAGATCCTCTAGGAAGAAGGCAGACAAAGAAGGGGGAGACATAATTTTCAAGAGGTCTCCACCCACATTTGAAGAGAGGATGAAGGAATTAGAATCAAGTTCTAGGATAACAAATTTCAAAGCATTAAAATATGAGACTAGAATAGTTGATGAGCAAAAATAGATTGAAGATATTCTGATATCTAAAATTGGCAAATGGAAATACTCTCCTGACTAGCTCACTGAACAAATTCCATAAGCTCTAATGAACAAAATCAAGCCAAGATGGGAACATGCAATGCAAATTGCAAAGAACATTCATGAGCAAACCAAGGCAACTAATGCCAAATCTAAATGACAATGAAATCAATGAATCTTTAAAGAAAAATAAAGAAAATTTGACTTTAAGATTCAATACTTGTCTAATCTTGTTAAAAGAAATAGAGAATGTTGTGAAGAATGCAACAAATACATGGAAAAAT
The DNA here is from genome assembly GCA_028749045.1 of Cupressus sempervirens. Lineage (NCBI taxonomy): Eukaryota > Viridiplantae > Streptophyta > Pinopsida > Cupressales > Cupressaceae > Cupressus > Cupressus sempervirens. The sequence continues at coordinate 331,055,871 of CM053784.1, forward strand.
ATCTATCTTCTTCACAAACTGAGTGATTTTATAGTCAGCATAAGTGACAACGATGATGATGATGATGATCAAGAAAAAGATGAAGAGAAAAATGGTGAAGAAGTAACACATTTTGATAATATTGATGATGAAGAGGAACAAGAGCAAGAGGCTATCAAGGAAGGTATACAAGATGTTGAGCAAACTGATCTAGTCAATATTGTTGCAGCAATTATTGCCTCACTTCCTCACTCTCCAAGTAAAATAGTGACAACATTAAGAATGGAGATAGCCTCAACAGTATTGATTGTGACTAGCACTGCAAGTACAAGCATCCAATCAATCTTTGCACTAGTGCGGCTTAGCACATCATTGACTGAAGTACCAACCACTTCATCTACCAAGATATAGACTCTTCCCTCTTCAATACTTTTGGATACATCAATTTTGACTTTAACAGGTACTTCAACAGGTATTTCTACAATACATGTAGTATCAATCTTTTTAACAAGCCCCACTATTTCAACTATTGTTTCCATTCTAAGTTCACAAGAAATAAGTGAAAAGATAGTTGAGACCAAACCTCAATCGAGCTCAAAATTTTTGGTCAAAGGTAAAGAAAAGGGGGAGGATGCAGATCTTGATGAGGAGACTATGATTCCTAATTGGGATATTTCAAAACATAATCTTGATCAAATGTGAACTTTCGTTGAATTACTCCAAAAGAAAGCAAAGTAGTAGAGGCTAAGAGAGGAAAGAGATAAAGAATTTAAAATTATTGAGGATGCCAAGAATATTTTGGCAGAGGCTATAGGTATAGAGATTGATTCTTCTCAGCCAGTTTTGTATCAATTGGTAGAAGCAGTCCAAAAGTATAATGAAGATCTAGATGGACAAGATAAATTATTACAGAAAGTAGAGAAGAATTTTGAGAATAAGGTCTTAGAACTTATTGCTGAAAAGATTTTCATTTACCAAGTAGAGTTATCTACTATTTTGGGTTCTCTTGAAAATTTTGGTACTAATGTGACTTTACTTTTTGGTAAACTATGTGACATTTCAAGTTTTGCAAAGGAAATAAAAGACAAATTGTCTAAGATTGATGAAGACCTTAAGTTGAGTGCTCAACAATTGCAACTTGACTTGAGTTCAAGCTTTTTCCATTTCAAAAGGATCAATTTTTTGACAAATATGTAGGTAGAATTGCTTAGCGAAGAGGCCAGAATCATATCTTCTTTGGTAGATATTTAGAATATGATACTCCCTAACATGGATGCACTGTAGAAGCATATTGCTTATTCAAAAAATCTCATCCATGATAATAATTTCTCTATTGTAGACCATATGATTGAACTATCAGCAGAAGTGCAAGTGACATTGCACACTTGCAAAGTGATGGGGACACAACCCAAGAACAGAACGGAAACAACAGAAAAGGGAAATTATATTAACTGGGAAAATAAGCTAGTACAAATAGTACAGGAAAATAAACTTCAAAACATGCCCTAAGGGCTTACAATAGCATAAATCTAGAGATAAATTCTCCTTATGGTGCCTCCTCTCAAACTCCACTCCGAACTACCTTTTACAATGCCAGAAATCTCCTTAAATAGACCCTGGAGGGTTAAGGACTAGGAGTACATTCTAGAAAGTGCTAGTAGGCATCCACCGACCAAATAGAAGGTTTTGGAAGCTGCGTTAGAATTCGATGTAATTCTAGAAGAATCCAGAAATGGTAACCGAACTTTCGAGAGGCTTAACTTTTGAACCGTAGCTCCGATTGACGAACCGTTTACATTTTTGGAAAGCTCTCAAAGTGCTCTATAGCCCTATGGACAAGCTTCGCTCACTTCCCATTTTTTGATCCTTTTCAAGGTCATTTAATGTCCCTAACCTGACTTTGAAGCATTCTTAGGGGGTCTCCAAAACTCAAAAAACTAAAATAACTTTCAAACCGTGGGGCCTTTTGACCTGATTCTTTTTTTGGAACGCTCTAAATCACAATTACATTCATCTGGTCAATTCACACCTTCTAGGTCACCAAAATGATGGCCAAATTGCATGCTCCTATTTTTTTGGGATTTTCAAATGCACTGGTAGTGGAACTGTGAGAGTTGGAACCTTTATTTGAGCCAAATGGGTATCCAAAAATGTAAAGACATGAAACAGAAACTAAGTCTAAGTACATTTTTTTTGGGTGACACAGGATTGCCCTTATACCTCTGGATGCTCCTGCATCAGACACCCAGGGTAGATTGAAAAGTGACCCTGTCACTTTATGGATGGTAGAGGAAATCCCAAATGGGAAACCTCAGCTACTGAAATCCAAGTTGAGTCCTCGATCGGTTGTCCTTTCCATTTGACCAAATACTCTTCATACTGCCTGTTTCTGGTACTCCTACCCACACGATGATCTAGAATGTCTTCTATCTCCTCATTCTTAGAAGCAGGAATTGGACATGGCTCTAACACCAGCTCGTCATCTGCACCATCATCATGATACTCTGTTAAATCTGCAATGTTGAAAATGGGAGAAATCTGAATACCATCTGGCAGCTCCACTTCATATGCATTTCCTGAGTCATGTTTCTTCAAAATTTTGCAGGGGCCAAATTTCTTTATTTTCAGCTTGTTGTAAGTACTGGCTGGAAATCTTTCTTTTTGTAAATGTACCATGACTAAATCTCCTACTTGGAATTCCTTATGTCTTCTCCTTTGATCAGCCCTAGCTTTATACTCTTGATTCATCTTGATAATGTGTGCTTGAACCTCCTCATGTAGACGCTTGATGTGTTCAACAAATTCCTCAGCTTTAGCACTTGTCCTCTCCCCTTGTTCTATCTTCCTCAATTCTGGTGCAGTCCTTGGGCTATTCCCATATACAATTTGAAATGGTGATTTTCTAGTACTCCTATTTATAGAGTTACTATAAGCAAACTCTGCCTGTGGTAGAATCAAATCCCATCCCTTGGGCTTATCTCCAACTAAACATCTTAGCAAATTGCCCAAACTTCTATTTACCACTTCTATTTGGCCATCAGTCTGTGGGTGATGCGTGGAACTGAATTTCAAGTCTGTTCTCAACTTCTTCCACAATGTCCTCCAAAAATACCCCACAAATTTAGTATCTTTGTCAGAAACTATACTCCTTGGAAGACCATGTAGTCTTACCACCTCTTTGAAAAACAAGTCTGCAATATGGACAGCATCATGAGTTTTGTGGCATGGAATAAAATGTGCCATTTTGGAGAACCTATCAACCACCACGAATACTGAGTCATTACCCCTTTGTGTCCTTGGCAATCCAAGAATAAAATCCATACTTATGTCCTCCCATGGCCTTGATGGAACAGAAAATGGCTGATATAGGCTAGTATTTTGACTAAACCCCTTGGAAACTTGACAAACCTGGCAACTCTGTACAAACTTCTTCGCATCCTGTGTAATTTGAGGCCAAAAATAATGTTCTCTAAGAATGGCAATGGTCTTATCCCGGCCAAAATGTCCTGCCATCCCTCCACTGTGTTTCTCCTTAATCAGATTTTCCCTCATGGAACTCCTTGGAATGCACAATTGACTACCTTTGAACAACATGCCATCCTGAATCAAATAGTCTAACCACTTGGTTCTATCTACAGCAACAGGTTCTTTACAATCTTTCCATGCTTCAGCAAAATTAGGATCCTCGGGGTACAAATTCTTGAGTTCATCAAACCCAACTACTTCAACCTGCATTGTTGTAAGCAACAACTGTTTCCTACTTAGTGCATCTGCAACCCTGTTAGATTTTTCACTTCTATGCTTCAACACAAATGTATAACTCTGCAAGAATTCTACCCACTTCATATGCCTCTGATTCAATTTACCTTGGCTATTTAGGTACTGTAATGCCTAATGATCAGTATACAAAACAAATTCCTTTGGCAATAAATAATGCCTCCATTTATTTAAGGCTTGAACTATTGCATAGAACTCTTGATCATAAACAGAATACTTCTTCTTTGCATCATTCAATTTTTCACTAAAATATGCAATAGGCTTACCTTCTTGGCTTAATACAGCCCCAATAGTGCTACCACTAGCATCACAATCCACCTGGAATAATTTTCTAAAATTTGGAAGTGCCAACACAAGCTGTTCAGCCACCTTCTTCTTCAGCAATTCAAAACTTCTCGCAGCTGCTGCAGTCCATTTGAACTCTTTTCTATCCCCTCTTATTGTATTAGTTAGGGGTGCACATATGCCACTAAAATTCTTAATAAACTTCCTATAAAAACTAACCAGACCATGAAATGATCTTACCTCAGTAGCAAACCTTGGAGTAGGCCATTACAAGATGGCTTTTACCTTCTCTGGATCCATTTTGAGACCTTCAGGTGATATAACAAATCCCAAATAGACTAACTCCCTTTTTGCAAAGACACACTTCTTTAGATTAATTTAACAGTTTCTCTTCCCTTAGTCTTTCAAGGACACTACGAATATGCAGTAAATGTTCTTCCAAAGTCTTGCTGAAAATTAAAATATCATCCAAATAGACAATAACAAATTTTCCCAAGAACTTCTTAAGTACCTCATTCATGAGCCGCATGAAGGTGCTTGGGGCGTTCGTCAATCCAAAGGGCATGACTAACCACTCATAAAGACCCTCCTTGGTCTTGAAGGTTGTTTTCCACTCATCTCCTTCTCAAATCCATATCTGATGATAGCCACTCTTCAGATCTATCTTTGTGAAGTATTGAGCTCCACTCAAGTAGTCCATAAGATCGTCCATCCTTGGCAAAGGAAACCAGTACTTGATGGTTATCCTATTTATAGCCTGAGAATCTATACACATCCTCCACTCTCCATCCTTCTTTGTTGCAAGTATTGCAAGTACTGCACATGGACTCAGGCTCTCTTGAATCAAGCCCTTCCTCAACAGCTCCTGAACCTGTCTATTTAGCTCCTTTGTTTTAGTAGGAGTCATCCTATGAGTAGCCTTGTTAGGAAAACTAGCTCTTGGAATCAGATCTATCTGATGACTGATTTGCCTTACTGGTGGCAATCCATCTGGAACATTATCAGAGATAATATCTCCAAACTCCCCTAGTAAATCTGAAACTTCAAATGGTATTTCACTACTACCTTCTTTATCTTTCCTAGGAATCAAAGCATAGCACATATGCTGATGTTTCATGCCATCTAAAAACTTCCTTCCATCAACAAGACAAATCCTAGCACTGCTACATACCTTTTCACCTTCCTTTTTCATGGGCTTTAATTTGTGGTGAACTCCATCCTTTGTTAGAGAGTATGTGTTTGCATGTCCATCATGTATTTCATGTCTATCAAACTGCCATGGTCTACCCAACAATAGATGGAAAACATCCATCGAAATAACATCACAGAGAACTTCATCATGGTAACTCCCAATTTTTAATTTTACTAAACATTGTTCACTTACCAGGACCTTATGATCATCTTTTACCCAAGAAATACGATAGGGCTAGGGATGTTTCTCCCTCTTGAGCTTCAGCTTAGAGACCATCTCTTCTGATACTAGGTTATCAGTGCTACCACCATAAATGATCACGTCACAACATTTATCCTCACACTTGCATCTAGTACGAAACAAACTCCTTCCTGGTTCATTCTCACCACTTAGTAGGACTCTTTCATTTACCAAGGTCTCTCCTCTTTCTGCATCCTCTGAATGTGATGATTGTGCATCCTCATCCACATGAGCAACCCTAGCTTGGCCCTTAGCTCTCCTATATGTCCTTCCTTGTCATTGAGGGCATTCAAAGGCACGATGACCTTCTTCATTGCAATGGAAACAAGTACCACGAAAGCCTCCTCTTCCTTGTCCATGTCCTCTACCTATTCCTCTTTGATTTCCAAAGTCTTGATCATGGGAGCGGTTGAAACCCTCATTCCTCTGGTTTCTGCTAGTACCCACATCTTCATTTTTCTTTTGGGTTTCATTACAGCCTCCAGATGATCTATCACTTCCCCTTCCTCCTTGACCGTGCCCTCTTTGTCTTCCTTCAAACCTTTTACTCAGCTTCTCTTCAACTTGTAGGGAAAACTGGTATGCTTCTTCAACGCTGGTCATTCTTACCAGACTTAATTCCTCCTGGATGCTAGGTCGCAACCCACTGATATAATGAGCAACCTTCTCCTTATTTGCTTCTGCATGCTTCGCTCTAATCAAGAGTCGGTAAAACTCCTCTGTATATTCTTGGATTGATCTTCCTGCTTGCTTTAACCCATGCATCTTCTTAAATAGATCAAGCTCGTAGTCCACAGGAATGAACTGCTTCTTTAATTTGTCCACCATGCGATCCAATCTTGTGATCTTCTCCTTTCCTCTTCTAAGTCTTTCCAGTTGAACCTCTTGCCACCAAATTTTGGCATGGCCTTTCAGTTTGGCCTTTGCAAACTTAACCCTATCTGGGTCCCTTATATCCTCATACTCAAAGTATTCTTCCAGTTCATTGATCCAATCGATCACCTCATCTGGTTTCAGATTTCCTGAAAATATACCCACTTCAATTGTAGGTCTTTTCCCAAACTTAGTAATGGCCCTAAAAAGCCTTTCCTCTACAGGATTCAGAACTTCCCTGTCAACTTCCTCTTCTGGTCCCATTACTTCCTCTTCATTGTCATCCTCACTATTGTCACCTGCGGCAACATTTTCTCCTCTACGAAGCTCCTCTTGCAATGCTTGTACCTGCCTCTGGAGGGCTCTAACCTCCTCAGGATCAATAGCTCTGGCCCTTCTGCCATGCTCTCTTCGTGGAGGCATCTTCTAACTCGAACCCACAACCACACAGTCCTGGTGCAAACTGCCTCACAGTCAGCGCTCTGTCTACACACTCAGGAAAACCCGCTCTGATACCACTTAATGGGGACACAACCCAAGAATAGAATGGAAACAATAGAAAAGGGAAATTATATTAATTGAGAAAATAAGCTAGTACAAATAGTATAGGAAAATAAACTTCAAAACATGCCCTAAGGGCTTACAATAGCATAAATCTAGAGATAAATTCTCCTTATGGTACCTCCTCTCAAACTCCACTCCGAACTGCCTTTTACAATGCCAAAAATCTCCTTAAATAGACCCAGGAGGGTTAAGGACTAGGAGTACATTCTAGAAAGTGCTAGTAGGCATCCACTGACCAAATAGAAGGTTCCAAAAGCTGCGTTAGAAGTCGGTGTAAGTCTAGAAGAATCCAAAAACGGTAACCGAACTTCTGGGAGGCATAACTTTTGAACCATAGCTCCGATTGACAAACCATTTACATTTTCAGAAAGCTCTCAAAGTGCTCTATAGTCCTAAGGACCGGCTTCACTCATCCCCCCATTTTTGACCCTTTTCGAGGTCATTTAATGCCCCTAACCTAACTTCGAAGCATTCGTAGGGGGTCTCCAAAACCCAAAAAATTGCAATAACTTTCAAACCGTGGGGCCTTTTGACCTGATTCTTTTTTTGGAATGCTCTAAATCACAATTACATTCATCTGGTCAATTCACACCTTCTAGGCCACCAAAATGATGGCCAAATTGCATGCTCCTATTTTTTCAAGATTTTCAAACGCACTGATAGTGGAACTGTGAGAGTTGGAACCTTTATTTGAGCCAAATGGGTATCCAAAAATGTAAAGACATGAAACAAAAACTAAGTCTAAGTACATTTTTTTTGGGTGACACAGGATTGCCCTTATACCTCTGGATGCTCCTGCATCACAAGGTCTTCCAAGAGAACTGGAACAAGACTTTGGTAGTCATACTAAAGGTACATTCAAACTTCTTGCCTCATTTTGGCATTACTATGTAAATATATATAGTGTAAATCTTTGACATTAATGTCAAAAAGGGGGAGAAGATATTGGAGAAGATATGAGATGATATAAAGGAGGAGAAACTATAGACATTATGAGGAGTAAGATGTATAAAAAAGGGGGAGAAGATTGTAAGAAAAGTGTAAAGCAAATGTATATTGTATGTATTACCATGTACAAAAATATACCCTTTACAAAATCAATTTTGAAAAATCTCAAAAATAGTATACTCTATCGAGTTGGAGATACAAGGTGATGGATAATTCAATTTTTACTGATAAGTGTTTTTGTCACTAATGCCAAAGGGGAAGATTGTTGACATTCTAGTCATGTTTATTATTAGTGACATATACTTATTCAGATTGGGAGTTCATACCAAGCAGTTATTATAGAGTTTAAGATCAATAGTGTAAACTGAGCATTTTAGTGTATGACAAGTTTACAAGTGTAAACTGAGTTGTGTAATGTTTACTAAGTTTGTATTTGATGTGATGCGAGTCTAGTGTTGATCAAGATACTCAGTATTAACCAAGAGACTCTATTTATACCAAGCTTGAGGTGATAGTGTTAACCAAGCATTTTAGTATCTGCCAGGTTCTACAATTGCTATTGAGTCCAAGGGATAGTATTCAACTTGCACCAAGCAATTACTACCATGGTATCAATCAATAGTATAAATCGAGCATCTCAACGTATGTCAAATTTATCAATGCAAACTGAGTTGTGCAGTACTTATCGAGTTCATAGTTGATGTGATGTGAGTCTAGTGTTAACCAAGCTACTCAGTGTTAACCAAGTGACTCAGTCTATACTGAGCTCGTTGTGATAGCATTGACCAAGCTATGCAGTGTGAATCAAGTGATTTTGTTTATATGTCAAGTTTTACAATATTCACCAAGTCACTAAGGCAGACCAAGTTGAAGACTACTTGGAAGTGATCAGTATAGACTGAGCTCTATATCTACCAAGTGTATGATGATGCCAAGAATTGATAGGAGATTCTAAGTATTAGAACCTCACTGATTTAGTCTTCAGAGCTGGAGTTTCTACACTTTAGCTAACTTTGTAATATTTGTGTAAACTTGTATTGTGGCCAACTTTGTATTGTGTAATTGGATTGATATATATGTAATGTATATACTCCAAAGTATGTATGGAATCATAAGGAAGTAATGTAATCATTAGAAAAGAGCAGAAGAGCAAAAAACAAAGGCTATAGCAGTATAAGGAGCAGCAAAGATTCATCTATCACAGCAAGGTGATTTGTACTCTCAGAGGAATCTCATTCAATAAACCAAGTTGCAGATCAAAGATTAGCTACTGTTTCATCCTAATAGGTGGATTAGTCAAATCTTTTAACAAGGTAGACCTAACAATCTTATGTAATCTCTTTACCAAGTGCATACTTCATTGTATATTTGTAAATCCTTTCACAAGGTGGACCTAGCAGTCCTTATTGCTCCTAATAGGGAAAATCATTAGAAATGATCATTGTAAGCCTTAAAAGACCAAATTTATATTGCAGTACTAAATCTTGTGGGTATCATCCCCACCCTAGTTTTACTTTCGATTTGGAAGGTTTCTGGGTCACCAAATCTTGTGTTAAAGTGTTGTGTATGCTTTCATGTTTTTTAATTTCTCATGCATGTAGTTAGATCAGAATTTATATAAAGGATTAATTTCTAATTTAGATAAAAGTTTTAGAAGTTACTGATTCACCCCTCCCCTCTCGGTAACTTAGCTTGTCATAATATTTTCAACATGGAAATGGCTTGGGAATATATTGAAATCATGGGGTAAAGTTTTATAGTATATGAATATAAATATAACATTTTATAGGCTTGTCATTTATGTCTCTTGACATTTTCAAATGATGCCTTAATAATGTTTGTACTACTTAATAAATGCATTAATAAAAAATTACTATTAAAATTGAATTATCAATTCATAGATATGCAAACTATACATTGATAACTCTAAATCTTTAATTATTTTTTATTATTTTAATTAATTCAAACATATCTATTGTAAGAATCCATATACAATACAAGCACTTTTAATTTTATTTTTCTATTCAACAAAAAATATCAAATTATAAGGTGTATTGACTAATAACCAAAGCAATGAAACATTGAGTACCATTTTAAAGGATGGTATAGCCTTGAAATTCTTAGATGATGAGTCATAATATCATGTTAAGTAGCTTAAAATATATCTCATCATTCCCTAGCTTATTTGTTTTTTCAAACATCCCTCACATATTATTTGGTTTTTCTCATAATAGTATCATTGTTAGAGATTCGAAGGTACCCCACTAATTATTAAATTTTTAGAATACTTAAAAATTCATTAAATGTAAATTTTCCTAATATCTAAGAGATGAAAAATATGAAATTATATTACAAAATCATGAGAAACGCTTCCCCCCCACCCAAAAATAAATAAAAATTAAGGCACAAAATATCTACCATTGGACCTATGACTTAATGATAAAACCATACGATTTAAATGAAAATTTTGAAATGAATTTTTTATCAAGTGTGTTTCCCCCCCCAAAAACCCACAAAGGCTCACCACCCCCTAGACTCCTAAGTGGTCATTGGACTAAGGTCAAGGGGGGAACCCTTCATAACCCCTAAGTCAAGGGTGAAGCCCCCAAATCTCCATGGTCAAGGGTGTTGCCCCTAAATCTCTTTTTCTCACATATAAAAAGTTACTCTTTGATCATCAAAGATGTTTTCACTAAGATTGTACCCTTATGCCAAACTATAACATTCAACAATCTTATGAAACATGAGATGTATCTCAGGTTGTAGGTATCCAATTCAAGAGTAGATATTTGGAAAATGCCAAATTTATTAGAATGTAAGATTAATGGTTGTCATTGATGTCAACATCCTTATCTCAACCTTTGATGTATTAGTAGTTTTGCTATGTCAGTTTGGTGTATCAAATTGTTACATATTGATTATCTTTCACCAATAACCTATGTATAAGTTTGTGTTCTTATCACTAGCTGTGCATTAATTATTTTATCATCTCATGCCTTAGTGGTGTTATGAAACATCTTGGTGGATCATATTTTTGGATGATCCTTTGTGTAACATGTGGTTTATTTTTTATCCCAACATATCTTCATAATGTGTTCATAATAAGCTTTGGCACCAAAGTTTGTTGTAGCCTATTGGATTTCTCAAGAATCATTGTATTGCTTCAAGTGTGACCTATTTCAAGTTTTTTTAAGATGACATATTTGATGTGTAAATCTAGTAAAAAATGAGGCATTGAATGGGTTTTTTTTTTTAAATTTCATGTAGTTTTTAATTTTGTGACCATTATTTCTATGGTAGTCACAATAGTGATCTTCATTCCTCCATTTAGGTTTGACATTAAGTTAATACAATCTAGATTTATCTAGTAGTGTGATGATCTTATTTTTAACTAAGGTCTTTAGCACTACACCATATTAATCTCCCAAAAGCATGAATTTATGTTTAGGTTTTGATGTTGTACCATCTTAAATTGGAAGCACCTCAATTTAATGATGGTTTAGAACCTATTTAATGTGATTTCCTTGTTGATCTTCATTCCTCTCCTTTCTTACCCTTTCTCTTAAGTGGCATTGGGGTAGGAGCTAATAGATCTATTAATCTCATATTGGTTTTGACATATGAGTGTCTATACACTTAAGTCATTTACATGTCAAAACTTTGTTCATGCCTAACAAGTAATTCATGCCAAGCATAACATGTTAGATAGTGCATACCAAGTGAGATCCTTAATATGTGTCAAGTAAATAGTTAGTCATGAGTCACTCAAGTGTCGAGCAGATAGATGATGTCAAGTGATTTAGATGTCGAGTAACCAATGGATGCTGAGTCATTCAAATGCCAAGTTACAACATTGAGGCTGCAATTGATGCTGAACATCAGGGACTTCAAGTGTTGAGTAATAAAATGTTGACATAGTTATTTATAATTGCACAAACTACTATGTAAATCATTTTGGAGCCAACTTGAGGATTGTTTAGTGATCCTAGATGATAAGAATGAATCTTAATTAAGAATCCTTATGCAGCACATGCAACCAATCAGTTAAAGGGAAGGATTAAGTGGCTAGATGGATGAATTAAAATTGTTGATTCATACCTAACCCTAAGTCACTTAGGTATTGTTAAGGAGGACAAACCCTAAAATTTTTGTGAATATAGAAGGAGAAAAGAGAGAAGTTTGCATGCACAAATAGCTCATTCATGGTGACTAAGGTATTGTGAATTGAGATACATTGCATAATTAGTTAGAAAATAATAGAAAGGAGGTTAAAGGATAGAAGAGATACATCTGATTAATAAGGATCAAGTACACATAAGGAAAGAGGTAATCTATTATCTAGTAGAGTGCTAACTGCAAGATCAGTGTTGAGACATTCCAGCAAGAAAATCGATTAAATCTCTTAACAGAGTAGTCTTAATAGGCTATTGTAAATCCTTTAATAGGGTGCTTACTTCATTATAGTTTAAAGTTCTTTTATCAAGCACACTTCTAACAAGGTGTTGAAATCCTTTAACAAGGTAAGATTTAACAATCTTGTAAGCCTTTAATAGGGTAGACCTTTCATATGGTAGATCATGTTTCATGATCAAACATTGTAACCTTTATTGGATACACTTTATTACTATAGTAGTGAAGATTTGTGGGTGTCATCCCAACCCTAGTTTTACCTTCTCACTACAGGGTTTCTAGGTAACCAAATATCTTGTGTCATTCATGTGTTGAATGTTATTTGTTTTTATACAATGGATGAATATGTTTAGCTAGCTATTTCAATTTTCATGCAAATTATGAGATGGATGTGTGTTGAATGAATTTATGGTTAAAGTTTTGAAGGACTGATTCAAACCCCCTCCCCCCCCCCCCCCCCCCACCCCATAGTTTACTTTCCTTATTGTATTCCAAAAAATGGTATCAGAGTGAAGGTTCTCTAGAAAGGGAAGCTTTGCAACTTTGAGGAAAAATCTTGGAGATGAAAGTCTACAAGTTAGGAAAGACTATTGAGAACTAGAAGATTGAAATCCATCTTACCCTACATCAGCTAAATGAAGTGCTCATTGAAGAGAAGGAAAGAGATAGCTATTGAAGAGAATGACACACATTACCAAGAGATTGAAACTACTAAATTATTTAGAGATGGAAACTCAAATGAATTTGATGCAGTAGTTATAGATTTGATGGAAAAGAATGGAGCCCTAATTGAAGAGGTCAAAAATCTCAACATAGAACAAGAAGTTCAATTAGTATTTCTATGTGAGGTGACCAAGCATAAAAAGAAAGTTGAAGAGGAAATAGTCATGATTGAAGATGAAAAAAGGATACTAATTAATACACTGGAAGAGAACACATTAGAGATGAATAGGATTTCTCACATGCAACTGGAAACATTGAATCAAATGATGATTGCGAATCATGAATTGAATGGAAAATATATTAAGATCACAACACTAAAGCTGAAAAATGAACAACTAAGAAATGATTTGGAAAGGGGAAAAGAATTTGTTGAAAGTTTCAATAGACCTAGTGAAGCCATCAAGTATTTTGAGTAACTAATGAGATCTCCTATATCCAACAGTGATACTGGTGGATTGGCTTGCACCAGTACTAAAGAAGGAGAATCATCTAAAAGTGACGAACAAAGGAATATCAAGGAATATCAATGGTAAAAAGTCAAAACCTACTTTTCATAATCGTGGTAAGATAGTTCATACTGCTAATGTTTGCAAAAGCAAGACTAGAAATTAGAATCCTAAGAAAAAGTTCATGGGTCATTGCCACAAGTGCAAAAAACAAGAACATCAAACACATGAATGCATAACCAAGACCATAAGCACACAAAGATTTGAAGGATACTACTATAAGTTTTAGAAGTATTGACATAGAGTTATGAGTGCAAATCCAAGCTCAAGTGATCATCAAACAAGTAGACAAAGGTAAAGCACAATGACAACTCTTATAATTGTGATTATAATACAAGATATAGTTGTCACTATTTTCAAGAATATGGATATGTTCCTAAGAACTACATAATAACACATTTCAAAAGTGATTACAATAGATGGTTAAGTCATACTACATGCTTTAGTTTCTTAAAGATTGGTCACATAAGAAGACATTGTCCAACAAAGTCAAAGGCACCACGTAGTGAGTTCAGCAAAAGAAAAGCAAAGGTAGATGTTGAAGAAGTCAAAGTATAGATGAACAAGACATGGAAGAAAAAGGAAGATTACAACACATCAAGTTCAGATGGGATCACTTCATCTAATGGATTAGGTGATCACACCATCCCCAACTAGGAAATCAAGAGGTATGTATGGGACTAATATTTCAAAGTTCAATTATACATCAGTTCCAAGGATTTAGTTATGAAAATATTATATATGCATGAAGAAAGTTGCAAAGTATTATTTAAAACCTAGTAGAAATCTTTAAGTTTTGTCAGTTTTCGTGTTGTTGCCAAGCATGAAAAGTTTCACTGTGGTGGCCAGGTTAAAGTAGTTGATGCCAAGCTATCAAAGGTGATAGTGTTAGTTGAGCTTGTAGTGGTTGTTGAGCATGAAGAAAACTATGTGGAAGCTAATTGATGCAGAATTTCTATTATAGCCAAGCTTATAGCTATGTAAGCATGAAGAGCTTAAGGAGAATTGGAGAGATAATTGGAGAGATTATTCCAAGCATTTGCAAACTGAATTCAACCATTGTTTGACACCATTCATCATATTGTGCCAAGCTACACTATTTAAATTTATGCAAACCCTAGCTATCAAATATGGCATCTAGTTCTTCCAATTCTAAGGTTAAAGAGGGAAAGGAAGCTTTGAATGTTCAATTAATCAACAATGAGATCAGACAATTGAACTTAAAAAAATTCTTGACATTGCATACAAACAAGACTCGTCTGGTGTTTTATCCATGATATCACCACAAGTTTTAATGATTCAAGATGTAAGATGTTGTTACACATGCTAGGTGGGTAGCATAGGTGACATAAAGATAAGAGACATTTATGGAAATTTATATAAGAATAGTGTATTAAAAGAAGAAAAGAAAAGCTAAAGATCTTGTAGTTTGCAAACCAAAGAAGGTTGTAAAACCTACACAACCTAAGCCTACAGTTCTTTCCACCACAACTAGCACAAGGGCTACTACTAAGAAGGTTCAAGAAGTGCAAAAGTCAAAAGGGAAGAGAACTAGGACAATTAGACATGAAGATGAGTCTGAGAAGAGACAAAGGAGAAAGTACATTGCTTCAGTCTAGTGAGATGAAGAGAGGACAAAATTAATCCAATTTAGAGTGGTCAGTCACAATCCTTCTTCTAATTTGGACAACCTGTGTGAAAATATAAAGAATAATGTTGACTTATCTAGATTCACACATGTTGAGTTTGACAAACTTGGAAAGATTGAAATTGATGTAGGAGCATCCAGAGGTATAAGGGCAATCATGTGTCACCCAAAAAAAAAATACTTAGACTTAGTTTCTATTTCATGTGCTTTCATTTTTGGATACCCATTTGGGTCAAATAAAGGTTCCAACTCTCACAGTTCCACTATCAGTGTGCTAGAATATCTCAAAAAAAATAGGAGCATGTAATTGGGCCATCATTTTGGTAAGCTAGAAGGTGTGAATTGGCCAGATGAATGTAATTGTGATTTAGAACATTCCAAAAAAAGAATCAGGTCAAAAGACCCCACGGTTTGAAAGTTATTGTAGTTTTTCAAGTTTTGGAGACCCCCTAAGAATGCTTCAAAGTCAAGTTAGGGGCATTAAATGACTTCAAAAAGGGCCAAAAAATGGGGGATGAGAAAATCTGTCCATAGGGCTATAGAGCACTTTGAGAGCTTTCCAAAAATGTAAATGGTTCGTCAATCGGAGCTACGGTTCAAAAGTTATGCCTCCCAGAAGTTTGGTTACCGTTTCTAGATTCTTCTAGATTTGCGTCGACTTCTAACGTAGCTTCTGGAACCTTCTATTTGGTCGGTGGATGCCTAATAGCACTTTCTAGAATGTATTCCTAGTCCTTAACCCTCCAAGGTCTATTTAAGGAGATTTTTGGCATTGTAAAAGACAGTTCAGAGTGGAGATTGAGAGGAGGTACTGAAAGGAGAAATTATCTCCACATTTATACTATTGTAAGCCCTTAGGGCATGATTTGAAGTTTATTTCCTCTGTACTGAATGTACTAGATTATTTTTCAATTAATACAATTTCCTCTTCTTTTTTTTGTGTCCATTTTGTTCTTGGGTTGTGTCCCCATCAAGTGGTATCAGAGCTGGTTTTCTTGAGTGTGTAGATAGAGCACCGACTATGAGGCAGTTTGCACCAGGACTGTGTGGTTGTGGGTTTGAGTTAGAAGATGCCTCCACAAAGAGAGCATGGTAGAAGAGCCAGAGCTATTAATCCTGAGGAGGTTAGAGCCCTCCAAAGGCAGGTACAAGCATTGCAGTAGGAGCTTCGTAGAGGAGCAACTGTGGCCGCAGGTGATGAAAGTGAAGATGACAATGAAGAAGATGAAATGGGACCAAAAGGGGAATTTGACAGGGAAGTTTTGAATCATGCAGAGGAAAGACTTTTTAGGGCCATTACTAAGTTTGGGAAAAGACCTACAATTGAACTGGGTGTATTTTCAAAAAATCCGAAACCAGATGAGTTGATCGATTGGATCAATGAACTGGAAGAATACTTTGAGTATGAGGATATCAGGGACCTAGATAGGGTTAAGTTTGCAAAGGCCAAACTGAAAGGCCATGCCAAAATCTGGTGGCAAGAGGTTCAATTGGAAATAAACAGAAGAGGAAAGGAGAAGATCACATGATGGGATCGCATGGTGGACAAATTGAAGAAGTAGTTCATTCCTGTGGACTACGAGCTTGATTTGTTTAAGAAGATGCATGGGTTAAAGCAAGCAGGAAGATCAGTCCAAGAATATACAGAGGAATTTTATCAACTCTTGATTAGAGTAGGGCATGCATAACCAAATAAGGAGAAGGTTGCTTGTTATATCAGTGGGTTGCGACCTAGCATCCAAGAGGAATTAAGTCTGGTAAGAATGACCAATGTTGAAGAGGCATACCAGTTTTCCCTACGAGTTGAAGAGAAGCTAAATAAAAGGTTTGAAGGAAGACAAAGAGGGCGAGGTCAAGGAGGAAGGGGAAGCGGTAGATCATCTGGAGGCTGCAATGAAACCCAAAAGAAAAATGAAGATGTGGGTACTAGCAGGAACTAGAGGAATGAGGGTTTCAACCGCTCCCATAATCAAGACCTTGGAAATCAAAGAGGAAGAGGTAGAGGATGTGGACAAGGAAGAGGATGCTTCTGTGGTACCTGTTTCCATTGCAATGAAGAAGGTCATCGTGCCTTTGAATGCCCTCAATGACAAGGAAGGACAGATAGGAGAGCTGAGGGCCAAGCTAGAGTTGCTCATGTGGATGAGGATGCACAATCATCACATTCAGAGGATGCAAAAAGAGGAGAGACCTTGGTAAATGAAAGAGTTCTACTAAGCAGTGAGATTGAACCAGGACAATGGAGGAGTTTGTTTCGTACCAAATGCAAGTGTGAGGATAAATGTTGTGACGTGATCATTTATGGTGGTAGCACTGATAACTTGGTATCAGAAGAGATGGTCTCTAAGTTGAAGCTCAAGAGGGAGAAGCATCCCTAGCCCTATCAGATTGCTTGGGTAAAAGATGATCATAAGGTCCTGGTAAGTCAACAATGTTTAGTGAAATTCAAAATTGGGAGTTACCATGATGAAGTTCTCTATGATGTTATTTCGATGGATGTTTGCCATCTATTGTTGGGTAGACCATGGTAGTTTTATAAACATGCAATACATGATGGACATGCAAACACATACTCTCTGACAAAGGATGGAGTTTGCCACAAATTAAAGCCCATGAAAAAGGAAGGTGAAAAGGTATGTAGCAGTGCTAGGATTTGTCTTGTTGATGAAAGGAAGTTTTTAGATGGCATGACACATCAGCATATGTGCTATGCTTTGATTCCTAGGAAAGATAAAGAAGGTAGTAGTGAAATACCACTTGAAGTTTCAGATTTACTAGGGGAATTTGGAGATATTATCTCTGATAATGTTCCAAATGGATTGCCACCAATAAGGAAAATCAGTCATCAGATAGATCTGATTCCAAGAGCTAGTTTGCCTAACAAGGCTGCTCACAGGATGACTCCTACTGAAACAAAGGAGCTAAATAGATAGGTTCAGGAGCTGTTGAGGAAGGGCTTGATTCGAGAGAGCCTGAGTCCATGTGCAATACCTGCAGTACTCACACCAAAGAAGGATGGAGAGTGGAGGATGTGTACAGATTCTCAAGCTATAAATAGGATAACCATCAAATACCAGTTTCCTTTGCAAAGGATGGATGATCTTATGGACTGCTTGATTGGAGCTCAGTACTTCGCAAAGATAGATCTCAAGAGTGGCTATCATTAGATATTAATTCGAGAAGGAGATGAGTGGAAAATAGCCTTCAAGACCAAGGAGGGTCTTTATGAGTGGTTAGTCATGCCCTTTGGATTGACGAACACCCCAAGCACCTTCATGTGGCTCATGAATGAGGTACTTAAGAAGTTCTTGGGAAAATTTGTTATTATTTATTTGGATGATATTTTAATTTTCAGCAAGACTTTGGAAGAACATTTATTGCATATTCATAGTGTCCTTGAAAGGATAAGGGAAGAGAAACTGTTAATTAATCTGAAGAAGTGTATCTTTGCAAAAAGGGATTTAGTCTATTTGGGGTTTGTTATATCACCTGAAGGTCTCAAAATGGATCCAGAGAAGGTAAAAGCCATCTTGGAATGGCCTACTCCAAGGTCTACTACTGAGGTAAGATCATTTCATGGTCTTGTTAGTTTTTACAAGAATTTTATTAAGAATTTCAGTGGCATATGTGCACCCCTAACTGATACAATAAGAGGGGATAGAAAAGAGTTCAAATGGACTGTAGCAGCTGCGAGAAGTTTTGAATTGTTGAAGAAGAAGGTGACAGAATAGCCTATGTTGGCACTTCCAAATTTTAGAAAGGTTTTCCAGGTGGATTGTGATGCCAGTGGCAGCGCTATTGGGGCTATATTAAGCCAAGAAGGTAAGCCTATTGCATATTTTAGTGAAAAATTGAATGATGCAAAGAAGAAGTATTCTGTTTATGATCAAGAGTTCTATGCAATAGTTCAGGCCTTAAAGAAATGGAGGCATTATTTATTTCCAAAAGAATGTGTTTTGTATACTGATCATCAGGCATTACAGTACCTAAATAGCCAAGGTAAATTGAATCAAAGGCATATGAAGTGGGTAGAGTTCTTGCAGAGCTATAAATTTGTGTTGAAGCATAGAAGTGGAAAATCTTATAGGGTTGCAGATGCACTAAGTAGGAGACAGTTGTTGCTTACAGTAATGCAGGTTGAAGTAGTTGGGTTTGATGAACTCAAGAAATTGTACCCCGAGGATCCTAATTTTGTTGAAGCATGGAAAGCTTGTAAAGAACCTATTGCTATAGATAGAACCAAGTGGTTAGACTATTTGATTCAGGATGGCATGTTCTTCAAAGGTAGTCAATTGTGCATTCCAAAGAGTTCCATGAAGGAAAATTTGATTAAGGACAAACACAGTGGAGGGATGGCAAGACATTTTGGTCAAGATAAGACCATTGCCATTCTTAGAGAACATTATTTTTGGCCTTAACTTTCACAGGATGTGAAGAAGTTTGTACAGAGTTGCTAGGTTTGTCAAGTTGCTAAGGGGTTTAGTCACAATACTGGCCTATATCAGCCATTGCCTGTTCCATCAAGGCCATGGGAGGACATAAGTATGGATTTTGTTCTTGGATTGCCCAGGACACAAAGGGGTAATGACTCAGTATTCGTGGTGGTTGATAGGTTCTCCAAAATGGCACATTTCATTCCATGCCACAAAACTCATGATGTTGTCCATATTGCAGACTTGTTTTTCAAAGAGGTGGTAAGACTACATGGTCTTCCAAGGAGTATAGTTTCTGACAGAGATACTAAATTTGTGGGGTATTTCTGGAGGACATTGTGGAAAAAGTTGAGAACAGACTTGAAATTCAGTTCCACGCATCACCCACAAACTGACAGCCAAACAAAAGTGGTAAATAGAAGTCTGGGCAATTTGCTAAGATGTTTAGTTGGGGATAAACCCAAGGGATGGGATTTGATTCTACCACAGGCAGAGTTTGCTTATAATAACTCTATAAATAGGAGTACTGGAAAATCACCATTCCAAATTGTATATGGGAATAGCCCAAGGATTGCACCAGAATTGAGGAAGATAGAACAAGGGGAGAGGACAAGTGCTGAAGTGAAAGAATTTGTTGAACATATCAAGCGTCTACATGAGGAGGTTTAGGCACACATTACCAAGATGAATCAAGAGTATAAAGCTAGGGCAGATCAAAGGAGAAGACATAAGGAATTCCAAGTAGGAGATTTAGTCATGGTGCACTTACAAAAAGAAAGATTTCCATCCGGTACTTACAACAAGCTGAAAATGAATAAATTTGGCCCCTACAAAATTTTGAAGAAACATGACTCAGGAAATGCATATGAAGTGGAGTTGTCAGATGGTATTCACATTTCTCCCATTTTCAACATTGCAGATTTAACAGAGTATCATGATGATGGTACAGATGAGGAGTTGGTGTTAGAGCCATGTCCAATTCTTGCTTCTAAGAAGGAGGAGATAGAAGACATTCTAGATCATCGTGTGGGTAGGAGTACCAGAAACAGGTAGTATGAAGAGTATTTGGTGAAATGGAAAGGATGACCGATCGAGGACTCAACTTGGATTTCAGCAACTGAGGTTTCCCATTTGGGATTTCCTCTACCATTCATAAAGTGAAAGGGTCACTTTTCAATCTACCCTGGGTGTCTGATGCAGGAGCATCCAGAGGTATAAGGGCAATCCTGTGTCACCCAAAAAAAAAATACTTAAACTTAGTTTTTGTTTCATGTGTTTTCATTTTTGGATACCCATTTGGGTCAAATAAAGGTTCCAACTCTCACAGTTCCACTATCAGTGTGCTAGAAAATCCCAAAAAAAATAGGAGCATGTAATTGGTCCATCATTTTGGTAAGCTAGAAGGTGTGAATTGGCTAGATGAATGTAATTGTGATTTAGAACATTCCAGAAAAAGAATCAGGTCAAAAGGCCCCACGATTTGAAAGTTATTGCAATTTTTTGAGTTTTGGAGACCTCCTAAGAATGCTTCAAAGTCAAGTTAGGGGCATTAAATGACCTCAAAAAGGGCCAAAAAATGAGGGACAAGCAAAGCTCCTCCATAGGGCTATAGAGAACTTTGAGAGCTTTCTGAAAATGTAAACGGTTCATCAATCGGAGCTACGGTTCAAAAGTTATGCCTCCCGAAAGTTCGGTTACCCTTTTTGGATTCTTCTAGACTTGCGTCAACTTCTAACACAGCTTCTAGAACCTTCTATTTGGTCGGTGGATGCCTACTAGCACTTTCTAGAATGTATTCCTAGTCCTTAACCCTTCGGCGTCTATTTAAGGAGATTTCTGGCATTGTAAAAGGTAGTTCAGAGTGAAGCTTGAGAGGAGGTAGTGAAAGGAGAAATTATCTCCACATTTATGCTATTGTAAGCCCTTAGGGCATGATTTGAAGTTTATTTCCTCTGTACTAAATGTACTAGATTATTTTTCATTTAATACAATTTCCTCTTTTTTCTGTTGTGTCCATTCTGTTCTTGGGTTGTGTCCCCATCAGAAATGAACCAAGTGGAAGAGTCAATATATTCCATGATGAAAACATTCAAGAAGACTCCAATTGAACTTGCCAACTCTATACCTAAAATTTTATATGAAAGAGTTGAGAAAAAATAGCAATATACTTTCACTACTAAAAGGAAAATCAGAGACACCGCAATTGCTGAAGTGATGCTAGAATTGGATAAGGCCATAATGTCAAAGGCCATTAAAAAATACAAAGGAAGATTTGTTCATAAATATAGATCATTTTTTATTTTACAAAAGGACACTAAGGTTGTTATTTAGAAGTCCACTTAGATATGGAAGTCAATATATGGACTAACAACACCTAAGGCAATTAAGCAGACACCTATTGAGGTAGGTGAAGATAAAGGTGAACAAGAAGTAACTGAGGTTACTAAAGATGAAATTGAGAAAGATGCACATGTGGAAGGCACTAAGATAAATGCAAATACACAAGTAATAGCTAAAGATGAGTAGCAAATAGAACATAGTATACAAGATATACAAATGTTGAGTGTCAATCCATAACATGTGATAGATTCCAACACAGATACAATAAAGATAAAGGATTTTTCTGATACTATTTCTTAGAACATCAATCCCCTAACAAAGGAGGACATGAAGAAGATATTGTTAAACACCACCACCAAGGCACAACTATGTAGTCATCTTGTATTAGTGAGTGTAGATGAAATTGAGAAGGTAGAAAAGACATCTGCAGAGGAACGAAACAAACCATAACTCAATCTCTTCAATTTACTATGGTACAACCTATAATGCTCATTATAGTGTACAAAAGGAAAGAGACAACAATGGAAAATATCAACACATTGGTACAAAATATGTTAGTAAAAGAAGTTGCTACAGAAGGATAAGAAGGGACACAAGCTCAAATAGGTTAGGAAGATACTTCTCTACCTACAACACAAACTCAAGGTACAATTGAGATTGAAAAGAAAGAAAAGAATAGCACTAAAGAGTCAATCTTGACTACCAATCTTGAGGAGCAATTAGCAATAAAAACACTAGTTACTTTTCTAGAAATTGCTACTCCTCCAAGTCAAGCTCTTCACATATCGAGTGTAGAAGCTACATCATTGCAGTCATTAAGGCCTAGTCCTAGCACATCCAAGGCAGATGAAGTTACATCATATGGTGATTTCAACTTGGATTAGTTGATTGTGTTTCCAAAATTTGATCTTGTAATAATCACTATTGAACCAGTGAACATACTTCAAGATGCTCTTGCAACTAAAAAGCACCAAGGACTGCACAGAATGGAGTATAGGTGGAAGCAAGCATTGCAAGATATCAAGGAAATATTGCTTGATGCATTCAACCTACTTGCACCTACAGAAGACAAGCCTAATATGGAGTAGTTGAAAAATATAGTAGAGCAAGTAAATGATACAGACTTGGATTCAAATGTTAAACCACTTGAATAGTCTGAGAGGTAATTTCAAAACCAATTCAATGAAAAGATATCAAGTACCATTGTAATTAATTAGGTTGAGTTAGCAACCAAGATTGATAGTGTAAAGAAAGTCTTAAAGAACATTTTCTCACTTTACACCAAGTTGTGTGATACAACTCTATTCACACAAGAAGTGCAGTGCCATATTGCAAATTTGGAGGAAGATATGAAAATGACATGTACTACTCTAGAAAATTCTTCAACTTAGAGCCAAAAACACTTCAGGAATTTGATGAATTACCAAGGTTAGTTGGTAGCCCTGCATGCTTAAGATGCAAATATTTGGGCCACATTGATAAGCATCCAATCCATAATGACCCCACACATGGACATATTACATAAGGAGCTAGCCTTTGTAGAAAGATTAATGAAGAAAGATCCCCATCTTTCTACACATGAAGGCTTAGTTCACCTGACTGCCAAGTTAGGCATCCAAATAAAATCATTGGAGGTAGCTTATGATAACTAAGATGTAGCTTTCAAGATCATATTTGAGGTCCATAAAATTTTCTTGGAAAAACACACTATACATGTGTAACCCTTTGACATCAGTGTCAAAAAGGGGGAGTAATAAGTTAGTGGTGGAGATCAAACAAAGGGGGAGTCAAATATAGAAACAGAATACAACATAGTTCAACATATGCATATTTACTTAGCAAGAGTATTTTTTTAGATTCAAAACAACACAATCAACTCAGAGGGAGTTATAAGATTTTGTGGTATGATTGTTAAGTCAAGTTTTGCAAAAATTTTAAAATTTGAAAGTTTGTACATATGCCGAACAGAGATAGTGAGTATTTGAGTTATGCTCATAAATTAAGATCATTCATGAATGACCAAGTGTTTTTTCTACTCATGTTAAAGGGGGAGATTGTTAATCTCGTATTGGTTTTGATATATGAGTGTCTATACACTTAAGTCATTTACAAGTCAAAACTTAGTTCATGCCAAACAAGTAATGCATGTTGAGCATAACATGTTAGATAGTGCATATCAAGTGAGATACTTAGTATGTGCCAAGTAAATAGTTAGTGCTAAGTCACTCAAGTGCAGGGAAAATAGATTATGTTTAGTGATTTAGATGTCAAGTAACCAATGGATGTTGAGTTATTTAGATGTCAGGTTACAACATTGAAGTTGCAGTTAATGTTGAGCATCAGGGAATTCAAGTGTTTAGTAATACAGTTTTGACATAGCTTTTTGTAATGGCACAACCTACTATGTAAATCATTTTGGAGCTGACTTGAGGAATGTTTAGTGATCCTAGATGATAAGAAAAACTCTTAATTGAGAATCCCTATGTAGCACATGCAGCCAATCAGTTAAAGGGAAGGATTAAGCAGCTAGATGGATGAATTACAATTGTTGATTCATACCTAACCCTAAGTTACATAGGTCTTCTTAAGAAGGAAAAACCCTAAAAAATTTATGAATGTAGAAGGAGAAAAAAGAGAATTTTTCATGCACAAATAGAGCATTCATGGTGACTAAGGTATTGTGAATTCAGATACATTGCAAAATTAGTTAGAAGAGAATAGAAAGGAGATTAGAGGATAGGAGAGATACATCTGATCAGTAAGGATTAAGTATACATTAGGAAAGAGGTGATCTGTTATCTAGCAGTAGAGTGTTAACCATAGGATCATTGTTGAGACATTATAGCAAGTGAATTAGTTAAATCTCTTAATCGAGTAGTCTTAACAAGCTATTGTAAATCCTTTAATAGGGTGCTTACTTCATTGTAAGTTAAAGTCCTTTTATCAGGCACACTTCTAACAGGGTGTTGAAATCCTATAACATGGTAAGATCAGACAATTTTGTAATCCTTTAACAATGAAGACCTTTCATAAGGTAGATCATGTTTCATGATCAACATTGTAACCTTCATTAGATACACTTTATTATTGAAGTAGTGAAGATATGTGGGTGTCATCCCCACCCCAGTATTACCTTCTCATTGGAGGGTTTCTAGGTTACCAAATATCCTGTGTCATACATGTGTTGAATGTTATTTTATTTTATACTATGGATGAATATGTTTAGCTAGCTATTTTAGTTTTCATGCAAATTGTGAGATGAATGTGTGGCGAATGAATTTATGGTTTAATTTTTTAAGGACCAATTCACCCCCATCTTAGAGTTTACTTTCCCTATTGTATTTCCAACAAGATCCTCTTTGAAGGTCCTATTTTAATGGCATAAATCCTAGGGTAGAATCTAATGACCTAGGTGCTCCATTTCCTTCATCTAATCACTCAAAATCTATTTTTCATACTGCACCAACTATATCTCTTGTTTTGTACTTGCTTTCTACAATCTAGAACCTATTTTGGGACCTCGGAGGAATCTTGAGGGTTTTTGGCCATGGTTGGTAGGGACGTAGTGCATCCTTGTCCAATAAAGGATGTAGTGTCTCCTTGTCCAATCAAGAACATAGTGTGCCCCTGATGGGCTTATCAAGGGTGTAGTGCATCCTTTTCTGGGGCCTATTTTGGGTTCACTTCCTAGGTCATGTGCTTAGATTTTTTTTGGGTGTTAACTTTTAGGTGGGTCTGCCTACGGAAGAGAGTTAATTCAAATCCCTTTATAAAACCATCTATTTTCTCAATTTTTCATCTCATGCACTCAAAATATCAAGCACACACTCAAGCTCTCAAGTTCTTCTTAAGCATTCTTTAACATTCAAGGCTTTCAGGAAATATCTCCATTGAAGATCAAGAATTCATGTATTCAAGCTATTGAAGGATTTGATGCAAGATCTAACACTTTAAAATAGTAAAGATCTCCCTTCATACATTTTAAGATCATTTATTGCTCTTTTATATTCATCTCTTCAAGATCAAGGTTCATACCTATGATGGATTTGAAGAAGATTCATTCATGAAGGTTTTGGTTTCACTTTGATTTCCTTTTCTAGGGTTTTTGAAGTTGAGTCAAGGATATTACATTTACATACTTGATTACATTCTAAATTTAAGAGCATATTCATAGATTTACATTGCTTCATGTTAGATCTATCACTACTACTTGCTAGCATTCCATTTCTATTTCAATTAAAGGTTAATTCCTAAACTGGGGTTTGACCAAGGCAACAACCCCCCCCCCCCCCCCCAACCAAGAAACAAAAGCCTTTTATTTTGTAGGTTTGAGATCTTGGATTGGCAAATGTTTTGCATATTTAGATTCCCTTTTCATTATTCATCAAAACAAAAAAATTATGATTAGGGTTCAACAAAGTTGAACAGTGATGTATTGCTCCCCTACTTCGGGGAAAATCAGCCCTAATTAGGAGAAATCCCTAATTAGGAGAAATTCAACCTTTCCAAATCACCAAATGATTTCTAGTTTTTTAAGTTCTTGTAGTTTTTAGCCTAGATCACTAGAATCAACAATTTAGGAGCTCGTTTAATAACCTACTTACAAGTATGTATAAAGGTAATCAATTTCCCTCTTTCTATTTAGAGATACTTTATCATATGATCATATCATTATAGTTTGTCTTTATACTACATATCTACTTGCTTTAACCCTCTTAAGGTGGAGGTTAGAGTGAATTAAATCCAAGTAATTAACCCTTTTTCATTAGGTTAGGAATTAATACTTCTATTTGTGTTAATAAAACCTATGTTAAGAGGTAGATCTCAGTTTTCTTCCTTCATGAGGTATTAGGGTGGTTAACCCTATTTCCCCCCGACACATATTTTGTGAACTTGACTTACGATGTTTCCTTTGTTTGATTTTGGAGTAAAATTTTAGTTTGGTGCATATAGATCTACTTTCTATAGTATTTTTGTATTGCTGGTATTTATATATCCTTTTTCATTGTTTATATATTTCATTTCATATATTTGCATCATGAAAAAAATTTAAAAATACATCTATTTTCTTTCATAGTCATTGAAAGTCCTTTCAATGGGGTTGGTATCTTTGTTTTCAAGTTGCATTAATGATATTAAAGATTTTTAATTTTATGCATATGATGAGAATTTGGTTTTTGATTGCATTGATCCTCTTCCCCCTCTAAAGGGTAATTCTTTCAAAAATGATCTTCATAAATGTTTAGTGATTCTTGATGTTCATAACCTTGATAGTGCTACTATTTGGTATGAGCCCTTGGATAGGAATTTGGAGTCTTCTCTTCCTCATGAAACCTCTTTGAGTCATGAGTGATCCTCCTCTAATGTGCCTTTTTTTCTCTTTGGACGATTCTACTATTTTGACTGAACGGTTAGATAAGGATATGGATTACTCTCTTCCTCATTAGACAACTTATAAACACTTTGATGATAGCATCATTGCTTCTCATGATCAACCTCTTTCTATGGATTTCATTTATATTCCTTCTATAAATGAGGCCTTTATGAGTTTTTTATCTCCTTCTCCTAAGAGTTCCTTAGTCATAAAAAACTATACACTTGATCTTTCTTATTATTCCTTTTAAGATATATCTCAAATCACTTTAGGTCTTGTTGAACATGATAATCATTATGACCTTATTTTCACCAATAAAAATTTATATCCTAAGGATTCTACTCATATTGACCCTATAGATGACTTCTTAACTCTTCAAGATTGGGAAACTTTAAATTTCACACCAGCATAATAAATTTTTGAATCTGTTCATTAAACACCTTTATCTAATGTGCATACGCATATTAATTACTTATCTTTACATTTCCATCAAATTAAATTTATGAGCTCTTCTTTTAATATGCCTTATAACTTTATTTCTTATATTATATTTCATATGACTTGTAATGACACAAGGTATCTTTTTCATGATCATTTTATTTGATGCATGTAGATCCCTATTATGTTGCTCCTAGGTTTGTGAATTTGTTAACCTATCTTTTGGGGGGCTCATTTTCCTACTTCATGAGTAACATAGTAGTCATTTCTCTTGTCTTCTCACTTGGGGGACAAGGGCCACATTTTCTTTTTCTATCTATATCATAGGATTAATTATCTCCCTTTATTGACTTTTTTCCCTTTTATAAGATGTCATATTTTCTTGCATTTATTATGAATCCTTATACAATCTTATGTTTTCTTGAAAGTACATGTCTAGTACAAATTGAAACCACTTAGGGAGCCATAACGTGTCCTTCCTTTCTTCAATTCATATAATAGTCTTTAAGAATTTTCATTCTCTTATAGTGTGATGCTCTCTCTTGCATGTATTCATTATATTACATAGGAAGCATCCTAAGTACAATCTTAACCTTGTAACAACATCTTTGTTATGAAGAATATATCATTTAGAGCACATAATGGATTTTATTTCTCTCTTCTCTTTAGGATCTATTATTCCTTTTTGTTCCTTTTGTGATAACTAACTATGCATAATGTGGTATTCTTTCATCTCTTTGTCTTATTTCTCTATATATTTGTATTGTTTTATGGTACATTCTTATCTATGGGTCTGTATTGCTTTGTTACATGCATGATCATGTTTTTTCCTAGAAAATGTATTTTCATGCCTTGGATTTTAATGCTTCTCATTCGATGATCACCTATAGTCTATTTCATATGTGCTATCTTTTATGACACATTATGTTGTTTGGAATTTGATAGCTCCTATTTTCACTAAGCTTAATTTTTAAATTTTTATTGTGAAAATAAAGAAATTTTTGTAATTGTTAGGGTTTTATATTTTATTTTTATTTTTTGAGGAAACCCTAGCATGTTTTGCCCTAATCTAATTATTTTTCATCATTTTCCCAAGTGTAAAGTTTAGTGCCCTAGGGTTTTTATTTTTTCCCACATTGAAAAAATCTTCATAAAATCAGAGCTTAGGTCCTAACCCTAGGTTTTATAGCCAAGCGGGTTTTCATTTTGTCTTTTACATCATCTTCTATGATGTTACGATAAGAGGGTTAGCGGAGCATCATGTTGAAGAATTTTCAATGTCCCGATCCTAAGATAAAGTGTTGTATCATAGCATCATGGATGAGAAAGATGGTCTTACCGATCTTACAATTGCCTTTATATCATATGATCGTTTGGTAGTTTGACTAGTTTTATTTTTGGCAATATCCAATGTTATGAGAAGGGAGGTCATCATAGCATCAGGAACAATGAAATAGGGTGCTATGATATTACAAAATTGTAGATATCTTAAGATTGTAAGGAAAATATTTGTTTGCTATGATGATATGGGATACTTATGATCATCGGATCGTAAGGAGATCAAAGACAAGTAAAGGCAATGATGTGCTATTAGATAGGTGTCCTTTTCCTGATTAGCCAGACTATGGTGCGAATACTAGCTATATGCTTAGTTGGAGTAGTGGGACCAGAAGAGATTTTATAATGAGTTTTTTATTAGCATTTGGTGATCTCTAATTTTTTTACATATAGTTCATCGTAAGATCTCAGGGTGATAAATGATGTGTTTTGATGCTACTAGTAAGTTGCAATTGTAAGATTGCAAATGAAAATTGCAAAGTCCATGCCGCTACGTAGAAGGAGTTAGTAGTTTATCAGAGTATCATAGAGGTTTCAAAGGTAACTAGAGATGTTATAACAAAGGTGACTACAGTCATAAGATCGCATGGTGCAAAAGGTTAAGATAAGATGATATGAAGTTGTTTTCCATAAGATCATATAGAAAGGAAAGGTCAATGTCAATGTGACGAAAAAAAGGAATTGTAAGATCATAGAAGGGTTTTGTCATGGTTTCCAATTGGTCAACAAGGGTTTCATAACATTGAGAGACTATTTCTTCAGCAGTAAGATAATACGAGAGGTATTTTCATTAGTCACGATCATAGCATCGTAGGACTTATTTTGACATAAAAAGTGTTAAGTCACTAATCTGAGCTGGAAAGCAACAATGAACTTCTTGACCAATGAGATTTAAGCACAGTACAAAAGGTGCATCACTGGATAGTAATGGTGACACTCCTTTGAGTTGACAAAATAAGTTAATATTATGTTTCAAGAATATTAAAATCAATGCAAAGTGAACATTTATTTGCATATATTAAGTGGTACATATTTTCCTACTTTATAATTATAGTTCACCATTTACAAAGAAAGAGAATTTGAGCAGTTTCAAAGTTTTCAGTACAACACAGTTTGCTATTTTCAGAGCTTTGAGAATAGATTCCTAGTTTCCATATCCTGTGTTTACTAGCATAGTGTCAAGATGTCTAACAAATATGTGGAAGAAATTCAAGCACTAGACATGAGAATTGTAGAAACTTCAACCTCTAAGGGTGGTAAAACAAGACAGAAGAAACCAAATAGGTTTGCTAAGGAATAGGTGAAATTGTTCCCTAGTTCTTCTAATGCTAATGTTGTAGATTATCAAGCCTTTATCGATCCATCTTCCCTTTGTAGAGATTCTATATGCCCTGGTGTTACTAGTTTAGAGATTTTCAAGTATTTCTATTATAACAGGGAGAAGAAAATTCTTGTGTGTAACCCATGGAAGAAGAATCTAGCCAAGTTGATTTTTCCAGAAGTCTTTGTAGATGTAGATTTGATAAAAGCTCTTTTTTGTTGCTACAACCTAGCCACAATATTCTTTCATAAGAAATATGGAACCATCCTTCGCACTCTTGACTATGAATCATTTATTGAATCTTTTGGATTGGATGGAGCTATGGGCCAGCTTGTAGATTTAAAGGATTTGCAGAGGAAATTTGAGGCAAATACCAAGGATTATATAGGGAAATCTATGCTACAACATATTCCCATGGATTTGAAGGAAGTGGGTGATTACACTAAGAAGGTAGAAAAAATGATGTCATTGGACAAGTTTAAAAACTATTTTGTAAAAATAGTATATGGTGTCCACAAGCTGGTTGGCAAGGATGGGATTAATATAGTTTATGGAGTTGAATTCATAATTGCCAGAGATGTACAAGACTCCTACCATGGTAGGTAGTATTATTATGTTAATTACATTATGGAGGTGATGAAATAAAATATTGCCAAGGTTCAGAGTGGGGAGCTAAAAGATATCACCTTCCATCATTATTCATTACTGATGCACCTAATCCTCTACAAGAATGTAGGATATATAAGTTCTAATTTCATTGATCACACTTATGATGCAAATGGAGTTCTACCAGCTCAGCTATGGACACGGGCATGGGACAATAATTATCATTTTTCTGATTTTGTCTCATTTTTAAATAATTTTAGTTTTGTAATAGTGAAGATGTTAGATCCAAGATAATTTAGGGCACCTAATATTTTAAAAGGCCTTTTGAGACTAGTCGTGCTTCCTAAAGGAAAAAGACTTGACCATAACTAGGGGGGCATTTTATTATTCCCAACCTTTTCTTTAATGAGAGTTTATAGTTGTCCTCAACCACCCCACATATTATCAAAGTTTATCCCTATTAGATTAGGTATAGTTGAATTCAATTGGCAATATTTATGGTCAAAAGGGAATATCTAGGACCTAAAGTGCATAGGGGAACATTCTTATGTATATGTTTTAGGGTTGGGGATTTTACAATTGGGAAAGAGGCCTTGGATCAGATCCATTCTTATCTCCATCACTATAATTTATCTACAAGCCCCTATAGAATGTATGACCCTAATAATTGGATGAACATCACTTTGAAAGAGATGAGAAATTATGCCCTACCTAGCACCAAGGAATTGCCACATGAGGATTTTATTCCAAATATAGTTGTAGAGGGTAAGGCAGTTGATAGGCTAGCAAAGGTAGATGATGTTTTAAGGGTAGAAAATGAATTGAAGAGAATAGATCCCCATTTTTTGGGATTTTACATGTATATTCCCTATCCTCAGAGGATCAGGAAGATGGTCACAGACCATGCTAAGATCAAGGCAAAGATTCCCAAGGGACCAATGGGAGAAGAACATAAGGTATGCCCAGACAGTCTTGAACTTAATGTAACTTTAGAAATAGAAGAAGAAGATGATGCCCCTCAAGCATCATGGGTTAGAAAGGGAAACAAAAGATAAAAGATTGTCCATATCCCTACAGAAATGAAATAGAGGACATTGCAAATTTTACCTGGTAGCAGTCAATATTTTGCAAATTTAAGGAAAAATTATCTCCAAAATAGGATTAATGCAACTGAGGGTATGCTCACTAATTTAGAATTAGCAACAGTAAGGCTTGATGATAGAATCATCCAAGCCCAATAGTTCCTTGAGGATGATGAATTCATAAAATCCACTGAATTCAAGAGCTTTCTATACAAGATAAAATAGAGTTAGTTAGTATTGAAGATGAAGCTAGGAGAATTCGATGACCAAAAAATGGAACTAGTTGAAATGTTGCAGACCTATGATCCTGAAAGTGAAGTAATGACTCTAGAGGAGGCCAAGAATCTTGTATAGAGGAATGGTATGCTATTGGTGCATAGAAGGGACTTGGAACAAGCATTTATGCTTGATTAAATAAGGAGGTAGGAAAATGCCATTTCATATGAGGCATTTGGTGCAGATGGATTATGGAGAGGAATTGGTTTCAAAATTGACACAAAATCTCTAGCAGTTTGGAGTATGCCTCCTTCCTCCAATAAGCCAAAATCAATGGATTTATAGAGTACTGAGAAAGATAACATGATTGTATGGACCCTACAGGGCACCTCTGGCATAGAGATTTCTAAGGCATTGAAACACTTTTCATTTATGAATGAAGCCAAGTTAGAGGAAATAGAAACTAGACTTTCTAAATCCATACATGATTACATAAATGTGAGGAAGCTTTATGAGGATGAGCTAAGAGAAATCCATGTGTATAAGGAGATAATTGTAGAGCTTGAGGCCGAGGTCCAAACACTTAAAAATGAGGTTGAATCTCTTAGAACGGGTAGTTGTTGCACAATAGAGGGAAGAGCATGAAGATCAACAACAACTAGCTAAGGATATAGCTGAGCCCTTGATACAAACAAAGGATTTGGGAGAAGAGGAGGCATTAGAACCTAGGAAGATGAACATTGATGCTTAATCTACTCAGCAGGGAAGTGATATAAGGACTATTGTCCTTAAGAATGCGATGACCCATAGAATTGAAGTTTTGAAACACATGTCACAGCAGGCTCACAGTTTTTATGTTGCTTTACAAAGTGTTGAGAAATTTTGCAATGAGGCACTTTCATGGTTGTCACCCACATTTAATCTTTGGGAGCCATATACTCAATTTTTGGAGAGGCTAATTGTACTAATGGCTAAAAAGCCAAATTTTCTTGATAAAATAATCACAGTGAAGGAAGGCTTGGAGATAGTAAAAGAATTAATTGGTTTTTTCACTAGGAAGTTACAAACTATACAAGGGAAATCAAAATTTTTATCTCAGGGAATATAGCCTACATACCATCAATTTTGGATGCTGCTAGCACAATGATAAACTAGCAAGAGAGGTCTAATTCTTTTGATAAATTTTAACTCAGGAGGCTACAATATCAATTTTTGAAGATATTTATGATATTCCATATAATAAATTAATTGATTCCCTGTTTAAGGTATAAATAGATTTGAATAAATTTATTGTTGAATCAAAAGCAGTCATGGATGCCAGGTCGACCAAAGCCACTCAGGATTTGCAAGAGGTAAAAACTACAGAGTGGCCCACAAAAAGGGAAATTTATGTTTGGGAGGCAGTAGGAGAAATTAAAGCTCTATCGGTAGGAAGTAGTTGAGATATTTTGCATATAGGTGAATGAAGAACAAAGAGGAGAAAAATCAAAGGCTTGATATAAATATTCTTTTACTATCTCAACTACTTTTCTTTTGTTGATTGATTTTTTGGAAGAATGCCCTGTATGCCTTTTTGTTCCCATCTTCCAAAGCTTTTGTATCCATTAACATTTTGACATGTGTCCTCCTCTCATCTATAGTTTGTTGCAATCCTATATATGGATTTCCAAGATGAAGAGTAGAGGTTTATTGCCTATAGAATTTTCTTATTATCATGTATTATTTTGCAATCTGTCCAAGTGTTCTATAGTTATATGAATGAGTTCAGTTATTGCATACTTGAATACAAAAAAGATGAACATTTGGTACCTATGGTTTGTCTCTGAGTTATATCATGAGTTTCTATTAGCAGTATAAAGATCTAAATAATAAGGATTGTCCCTTAATTATTATTATCTTTGAGTTTTGTTCCTTTCTCATATATCCATAATCTTGGGACTAAATGAACAAGTTTCATTCAGTTTAATACAATTTACACAGTAGTATATCTCTTATTGATTGTTGCTAATTTAAAGAATTAGGTAATTACTTTCTATAATGGATAAGGTTTAGGGTTTGTGAAAAGGATAAGTATCAAAATGAAACTTAGAGTTGATTTCAACAATTTTAATCACAAGTTTATTAAAAAGGTCCAAACCTGCTAATCTTTGACTCTATATATCCAATTGGATAAGACATTGGTCCATTTAAAAGTTCAAGAATAGACCAATGATTCACTTAATTGTAGAACATTCACAACAACAAATCAATTTACCATTTAATGTATCAAGAACCTAAGTGCTGGTCATCATTTATTTGCATCTACTTTTTGGTTGTAGTTAGCTACTGTGCTTAGAAAGTTTATCAACAAATTATAGAAGAATATTGACCATTTCTGTTGTAGGGTATAATCTTTGAAGGAAAAAGTATCAAGCTAACAAGATTAATCCCTTAGGTTTTCCTACCTTGGCCTTGCAAAGCCTAAAGTGAAGTGACTGTTGGTGACTCTATTAATGTTGGCCTAGAACTAAGATTTAGCCCTGCTAAATATAGGATTTAGCTCATCCTTAGGCTTTTCCTTGTCTTATGCTTCTTGGTATTAGGTTTAAACCCACCTGATATATTCCTTACTAAAAAGAACTCCAACATAATTGATTATGCTATGATATCTTTTTAATTTCATCTTCATTATGGTGTTGCATTATTTTACTTCTAATGGATATGGGGTATTTGTGTTGTGTGTATGGCTATCAATTTTTTCTTATGACTAATCCTTACATCTTTTAAATTTTTTTGTATAATCCACCATAGATTTCCTTTTCTTGTATCATTCTTGGGGGGAAATAATCTTTGTATATTTTTTTTTAATTTTCTCCAAGGATCTACTCTCCTAGAGCTCAAGTGAAACTTGTTTATTATGTGACATTGTTCTTTCTTTATGTTGAATTATATATCAACAATTCATTATCTCTTTTATAAGAGGTGTATCTACTATGTCATCGCCTCTTCCTTTTCAAGTAAATCTATGTCCATTATATACAATTTCCCTTGCTTGGAGATTTTCATCCTTCATTCAAGGATCTCTATTCTACATGTACACAAGGGGTTTAATAGGTGTGTTCTTGTTCTTATTCCCTTCTTCTTTTTCTTAGAGATGTTATCTTGATGAAACAATCCTCTTAGGTAGATGTCTTGTCATTAATAATTCTTCCTTTGGAGGATTCACCTACTATAAGAGATATATCCTTTTCACAATTTGTTTATGTTCTTAGATCGTAAGGGTTATGAACCTTTGCTATTGATATAGTTTGCATTATTTCTTTTAGGATATCTCCTTTTTGTGTGAATTAGGTATAATCTTTCTCTTCCTTCTCATGTCTAGTATTATACACATAATAAGTAGTGGGGCATAGATTTTACCTCGTACATAGTTTTTTCTCACAATCATGAGGTAGAAAATGTGGATTTTGAGTATGGATTAGTGTACTTTAGCCTTGGATTATTGGTATGATTTCTAAGTCATTATCAAATCTATGTGTTTTTACTTCATCTCCCTTTTACAGATAAAAACATATGCTAAATCTTATCTATGGGTAATGCAAACAAACTTTATAAATCTCATTTATGGTTAACACAGCCAAACACATGATAAATCTTGTATATGAGTAATGTGCATGAGCTCACTATGTCCCATACATAGGTAACACATTCCAAAAATATATGATAAATATATATATATTGGTAATGCACAATAATTTTCTAAACCTCATATATAGGTAATGCATTCAAGAACAACGTGCTAAGTCCCATACATGGGTAACAAATTTTTACAAAACCATACCTTGGTTATACAAAGGATGTTGATCTATGGATGGAACTTTGGTGGGTTGAATAGTGGGTTATTACCTCTTTAGACTATTAAATTCCATCTTTTAGAGGCAACACTTCATGTAAATCATGATATGGTGGCCACTCTATCGGGCAAGGTAATTACTTTTCTGTCCCTTTTCTCTTTTTATTTAATTCTAGAAGAGGAAGATCCTAAATCTATGATGCTAAAAATATTTATCTTAAATTTATTGTGTCTTAATTTATGCTCTTGCAATAGCTTTTCAAATATGATATTAGTGAGCAAGACATTGCTTTAATTGAGGTCTCTTTCACTAGTTGATTTGCATATTTTTTTAGTACTAACCCCTTGTCATGCCTATGTATTATTGGCTTTTATTTATTTTTTATTTTCTTCTTCACCCTTTTGCATTTATGTGGAGTTGTGACCCTTGGTTTTGGGAGCTTAGTCCCTTTGACTAAGTGGTGTTCTACCTCATTGCGACTCACTAGATTCTTCTCTTTTTATCATCTCTAGTTTACCACTAGTGTGAGAATAGTCACACTCTTTCTAAAGTGAGGGCTAAATGTACCGTCTTAAATTGGAAGCATCTCAATTTAAAGATGGTTTATCACTGATTTAATGTGATTCTATCATTTTTTTGCATTCCTCTCCTCTCTTCCCCTTTCTCTTAGGTTGAATTAAGGTAGGACCTAATAGATCCTCTTTAAAGCTTCTATTTTCATGGTGTAAAGACTGAGGTAGGATCCAACCATCCAGATCCTCCCTCTCCTTTATCCAATCACTTAGAATCTATTTTCCATGTTGTATGGATATATCTAAAGTTCTACACCTGAATTCTGAGATCTGAGACATAACGTATACTTGATGGGCCTAGCAAGGATGTAGTGTGTCCTTTATTGGGATCTATTTTGTTTCTTCTTCCTAGGTCTTGTGTTTGGATTATTTCAAGATATTAATTTCTAGGTGGGTTGTCTAGTGGAAGAGAGTTAATTATGAGCCCTTTTTAAATCAATCTATTTTGTATCACATGAAATCACAATATCAAGAATGTGCTCAAGTTGTAAAGTTATCAAGTTATTAAGCATTCTTCAAGCATTCAAGAAATCTGTCCATTGAAGATCAAGGATTCATGCATTCAAGCTATTGAACAAGTTTATGCAAGATCTAGCACTTTCAACATTCAATATTTCCCTTCATACATTTCAAGATCCTTTTTTCATCTTCTATATTCATCTCTTTGAGATCTACATACATTCCTAAGGTGGATTTCAAGCACAATTATCCATGAAAGTTTTGATTTCAATTTGATTTCCTTTCCTAGTGTTTTTGAAACTAAGTCAAATATGTTGCTACATACTTGATTACATTATAAATTCAAGAGCATATTTATATATTTGCATTGCTTAATGTTAGACCTATCACTACTATTGTTAGCATGAATGTTGATGATACTAAATTGGGAGAGTATCCTTTAGAATTCGAGAGTATTGATATGTTGTATTTATGACTATATTTGTCATTGATGTCAACATAGCAGTAATTTTGTTAAGACTGGAAGAATAATAGATAGTAATCTTATGATGCATAGAAGTTGAGGATGTTTTAGATGATGCACAATGGAGGACATGTTCCTAAAGTTGTCTTGATGACATGGTTAAAAGGACTAAGTCTAATTCAATGGTGTATGGAAGTTACACTTGATTTACTGGAAGTAGTACAGAAACAAAGTATTGAAAAATAGATTTTTGATGATCTATCGCTATCTTTCATTTGAGATGTAATGAAGAGATGCACAGTCACATAGTGATAGAGAATAGTCATATGATGACACCAGCATGTGCACAAGATGTGGTTTCACACATGTGAATTTTGGTATAGATTGTGAGCTGACGGTGCTATTATAATTATGAATTATCTTATTTAATTAATTAGGAAAGCCTCAAGGCCGACTCAAGGAATTATTATGAAGATAAGGTATAAAGGAAATTTATTTTCCTTATTTGTAATGTATCTTGGATAAGAGGACCAAATGGAATGCAAAGGATTAGTGCGCAGAGCAAGAAGGAGCATAATGCTTACTGAATACATATAAGCGATCCAAGGGATAATTGGATGCGTAGTATGAAATTTGGTTACAAGATCTGAAGGAGTAGAAATCTAGTTGATAGGAAAGAGATAGAGGAAGGAAGTAAATTTTAGTTCTATTATTCTACAAGGAATAATACAAAGATCATTTGGTCAATGGGTTCTTAACCTTGAAGTTGTTTGGGAAGTGGGTCCAACTATCTGGCATAACTCCTAACAGGGTTGGCACAACTAACAGGGTTCAAATCTCCTAACAGGGATTCAAAGCCTCCTATAGGGACTCATATGTATTGAATGTTGTAACAGACTCCTAATAGGGTCTATCCTCTAACAAGGAATATTTATATTAGTACATCATCTTGTGGGTACCATCCCCATCGGGGTTTTCCCTCTGATGAAGGGTTTCCCTAGTTAACATAGCTGGTGGTAATTGTGTATGAGTATCTTGTTGTGGTTTCAATTTACATTACTCACATGGTTAAGTTTTTTTAAGGTTAATGATCATAGTTGGATAACTGATTCAACCCCCCCCACCTTTCAGTTATATCAGTGGACTATATATTCTAACAATTGGTATTAGAGCATTAGGTCCTTGAATAGAAAGCTTGATAGCTTTGGGAGATCTGTGTTAAGTTCTTTTAAAAAGAATAGTCCTAAGTCAAATGGAGGAAATTTCAACACCTAGAAGATGAAGATTCTTGGTGATTTATCAAAATTATTTATAGAATTGAGCATCAATTTTCTGGATGCAGGAACAAGTAAAGACATATTCACATTGATCTGCTTATGAAAAGAGAGAAAGAAGGTATGGAAATTTTTGCTAGTTGGACATGTAATTCATTTGGTCATTTTTCATCTACATGCCCTATGAGAGTAAAAAAATATAGAAAGAGTTCACTTTCTGATAAAGATGAAGAATTCAAAGCAAGTATGGAAAGATTCTTGAATGATTGTGATGGTAAGGATAATGAGCTTAAATTGGTTTAGACATAGGAAGCATTAGAAGAGATAGCTTTGGTAACCATATTTATTGATGATGATGAAGAAGAGGATGATTCTAGATTTGTTAGACAGAATGTTAAGTTCTTTCTGAGACTAACAATGACCTATAGAATGATGTATCTCTTGAGTATAGAAAAGAACAAAGATCTAAACCTAGAGAAGAGATAAGAGTTGAGATATCAACTCCTACTTCTAGCAGAAACATGACAAAGAATCACCTTCCAAAGCATATAATTAGGAGCAAGAATAAAGGTTTGATGACAAGGAACAGAGTGAATGAGGAATTGTGTCTAATTTCTCAAGTGGAACCTAAGAGCACAGATGAGGCATGTAAAGATGATCACTGGATGCAAGCTATGAAAGAAGAACTAGATCATATTGTGAAGAATGAGATATCGGAGTTAGTTCCTAGACCTAAGGACAAGAATGTGATAGGAACTAAATGGGTGTTCAAAAATAAGATGAATGAGCAAGGAGAAGTTGTGAGAAACAAGGCCATACTTTTTTTCAAAGGTTACTCATAGCAAGAAGGCATAG
Source organism: Cupressus sempervirens (assembly GCA_028749045.1). Classification (NCBI taxonomy): domain Eukaryota; kingdom Viridiplantae; phylum Streptophyta; class Pinopsida; order Cupressales; family Cupressaceae; genus Cupressus; species Cupressus sempervirens. The sequence continues at coordinate 331,095,620 of CM053784.1, forward strand.
ATTATGAAGAAATATATGAACCTGTGGCAAGAATGGAAGTAGCAAGGATGTTCTTGGCTTATGCATTAAGCAAGAATTTCAAGGTTTATCAGATGGATGTCAAGTCAACTTTTTTGAATGAAGAACTTGAAGAAGAAGTCTACATTGAACAACCTAATGGATTCTCTTTGACAAAAGAGAAATATTTTATATGTAGACTAAAGAAAACACTATATGGTATGAAGCAAGCACCTAGAACCTGGTATGCAAGGTTGGATAGTTATTTGTCTATGCTTGGATTTATCAAAGGTACAACAGATCATAATTTGTATTTAAGGAAAATTGATGATGATTTATTTATCACTGTAATATTTTTGGATGGCATAATATTTAGAAGAAATGATAAATAAAGTGATAAGTTTTTTGAAGAGATGAAAATGAATTTGAAATGAGCATGATAGGAGAAATGAAGTTTTTCCTAGGATTGCAAATTGTGCAAAACAAAGATGAGATATTTATCTCACAAACCAAGTATCTGAAAGACTTGTTGAAAAGATTTGGTTTATAAAGTTGCAAACCTGTTGCTACACCCATGATAATTGGTCACAAGTTATCTAGTAAAGATGAAACACCTATAGGCGAGTAGAAGAAGTATAGATCTATGATTGGAGGATTGCAATATCCAACTCACACCAAATTAAATATACAAAATGTAGTTGGGATTGTAGAAAGATTTTAAGATGATCCTAAAGAGTATCATTATGTAGTAGTAAAGAGAATATTCAAATATTTGAAGGGTACATCTGATTATGGAATTTGGTATGATAGATCAAGTGATTTTACCTTGTGCACATATACTAATGTAGATTGGGTAGGCAATATGGATGATAGAAAGTGCACCAGTGGTGGAGCATTCTTTCTTGGAGGAAGATTAGTTTCTTGGTTGAGAAAGAAATAAGACTGCATTTCTCATACTACAACTAAGGCAAAGTATGTTGCAGCAACAAATAACTATAATCAAGTTATGTGAATGAAAAAAATGTTGAAGGATATTGGGATTGAATTTATAGAGTCTATTATCATTTACTATAATAACATAAGTACAGTAAGTATGTCTAAGAATCTAGTATTGCATTCTAAGACTAAGCAGATATCCATTAACTATCATGTTTTGAGACAGAAGGAAATAGAGAAGAAATAACATTGGAATATGTAAGTACTAAAGATCATATTGAAAACATCTTTATGAAGCCTTTTCCTAAAGATACTTTTGAGTACCCAAGAGGTATGCTAGGGTTTATGCCCCTACCTACTTCAGAGTAGACGATGTAAGGAGTGCATCAATCCAGTCGTACAGAGCAATATGGTTAGAGTGGACCAGATTTTGATGCTTCTTAAATGGGGGAGTATTTGGTATGTACTGAGTCATGGAGGACTCTTGGTAATTGGTATTAAATAGTGTCTTTGGACACTCGAGCTAGTTGATGATTTGAGAAGTTGATTAACAATTGGTATGTAACAATTGGTAATTGTGGTTGACACCTTTGACATTGATGTCAATGGGGAAGAGAATGTGCATGAAAAAAATATTGAGAGAATGTACATAATCAATGGGAAGAGAAGCACCTATTGAGATGAAAATGGAAGAGTTGTCTCTGTAGGGAGATTTAGAAAGATTCATGTAAGTGCGCAGAAGAAAGTGTAAGTGCGCAGATGCAACTAGAAAATATTGGAAGTTGTTTGCTATGAACAATTGTTTCCACTCCTAAAAGAAGTACTTGAACTTAGTAGTGTTCTAGAGAATTTTAGATTTGTATTGATGAAGAAGATTTGAGAAGATGAGAATAGTAGAAACACCAGCAGAGTATTGTTTGGTATTCTTGGAACTTAGATGTTTTTCATCTATGCTGTCATCAATGCCAAAGGGGGAGATTTTTAGCATAAATTCTAATGATAGTACATTGGGGGAGTATCCTAATCATTGGAGAGTATTGATATGTTGCATTCATGACTGTATTTGTCATTGATGTCAACATAGCAGTAATTTTGTTAAGATTGGAAGAATAGTAGTCAATAATCTTATGATGCACAAAAGCTGAAGATATTTCAAATGATGTATATTGGAGGACATGTTCCTGAGGTTGTCTTGATGATGTGGTTAAAATGACTAAGTCTAATTTGATGGTGTATGGAAGTTACTCTTAATTTATTGGAAGCAGTGCAAAAATAGAGCATTGGAAAATAGAGTTCTGATGATCTATCACTATCTTTCATCTGAGATGTAATGAAGAGATGTGCAATCACTTAGTAATGGAGAACAATCCTATGATGATGTCAGCATGTGCAAAACATGTGGTTTCACACGTGTGAAATTTGGTATAGACTGTGAGCCAACAGTGCCATTGTAATTATGAATTGTCTTATTTAATTAATTGGGAAAGCCTCAATGCCAACTCAAGGAATTATTATGAAGATAAGGTATAAAGGAATTTTTTTTTCCTTATTTGCAATGCATCTTGGATAAGAGGACCAAGTGGAATCTGAAGGATTAGTGCACAGACCAAGAAGGAGCAAAATGCTTACTGAATGTGTGTAAGTGATCCAAGGGATCATTGGATGTGCAATATGAGATATGGTTACAAGACTAAAGGAGCATAAGTTCGATTGATAAGACAAAGACAAAGGAAGGAAGTACATTTCAGTTTTATTATTCTACTAGGAATAATATAGAGATCATTTGGATAGTGGGTTCTTTGATCTTAACCTTGAAGCTATTTGGGCAATGGGTCTAGCTATCTTCCACAGCTCCTAACAGGGTTGGCACAACTCCTAATAGGGTTGGAATATCCTAATAGGGATTCAAAGTCTCCTAATAGGGACCCATATGTACTAAATGTTGTAAAAAATTCCTAACAAGATCTATCCTCTAACAAGGAATATTTATATTAGTACATCATCTTGTGGGTACCATCCCCACCAAGGTTTTTCCTTTGATCAAGGGTTTCCCTAGTGAACATATCTGGCGTTAATTGTGTATGAGTATCTTGTTGTGTTTTCAGTTTATATTACTCACATGGTTAAGTTTATTTAAGGTTAATGATGATAGTTGGATAACTGATTCACCCCCACCCCCTCCCCCTCCCCCTCTCACTTATATCAATGGACTATATATTCTAACAACTACATGATAGTATTCCATTTCTATTTCAATTAAAGGTTGATTCTTGCACCCCCAACCCCAGACCCCCCCAACAAATAAAAAAGAACCTTTCATTTTGCAAGTTTGAGATCTTGGATTGCCAAACATGTTGCAAACTTTGATACCCATTTTGTCATTCATTAGAACTATGAAATTAAAATTAGGGTCAAATATAGTTGATTAGGGATGAACTTCTCCCCTATTTTAGTGAAAAGTCACCCCCACCAAGAAGTCACCCCTAATTATGAGAATGTCAACTTTTCTAGGTTACTGAATGATTTTTGAGTTTTATAGGTCTTGTAGTTTTTCGACTAGAGTACATGAATCAACAGGTTTGGAGCTCATCTGATAACTCATTTATAGGTTTTTATCTTATAGGGTATGCCATTTTCCCCTTTTCCATTTCACTAAACTTTATCATCTTATAATATCTTTATATCTTGGCTTTATATGCATATCTACTTTCTTAAACCCTCTTATAATGGAGGTGAGAGGGAGGTAATCCAAGTAATTCATCCTTTTGCATTAGGTTACGAACTGATACTTCCTTTTGTGTTGATTGAGCCTATCTTAAGAGGTGGATATTGGTCTCCTCCCATGATAAGTTGTTAGGGTGGTTGATCCTATTTCCCCCCTACACATATACCCATGTAGGTTTGCCTCTATACTCATTGGATTTGTTTGAATCAATAGCCTTGGAAGCCTATTGTTGTCATTTTTCTTGAACCTGACTAGTCAAATTAAAAGTAGGGTCCTTGGGCTTAGATGTATCTACAAAACCATCATTAACCACATGCTTGTTCTTATTCCAACGTTTTCTTTTGTCTTTTTTATTTTAGGGGTTGTTGTTATCATTGTTAGACTTATCTTTGTTCATTGTGATCTCACCCTTTTTAACCAAGACATATTCTATGTGCAAAGCACTCTTTATCATAGTATCATATGTAGTAAAGATTTGTTTCCTAAGTTCATAATGCAGTTTGGATATAAGATTGTTGTCAAATATATCAATTTTCTCATTCTCCATGGATAGTGTGAGTAGAACTAAATATTTGTAAGAATTTAACAAAGGATTCTCCTTAATTTAGTTTGATGTTGAATAATTCAAGCATAGTAATCACATGTTGGATTTTGTAAGAGTAATTTTGAATAGATATTTGTACAAGTTCATCAAAAGACTTGAGTGGAGGTGATATCTTGGTGAACCATTTCATGGCTTGGCTGCTAAGACTCCTAGGAAAGAGCCTCATGAGATAAGTTTGATCATACATAAACTTAATACTCAAAACATAAAATTTCTTAATGTGATCATAGGGGTCCCCATTTCCATCATAGTTGTCAACTTTGTGAATTTCAACATCACATGGAAAAGGAAGCATATATAAGCTTTTGTCCAAAGGTAAAGCACATATAGACACAATCAAAAAATGATATCTTAGGATTCCTTTGTTCAATTTTTTAATTTGATAATTATTTTCTCATTTCCTCCATTTTTTCATCATTTTCTCCAAACATGTAGGTTCCTCCTTTTGAATCAATTTATCAACATCAAATTTATGTGGTAGTTTCACTCCTTGGGAGGATAGATGTATGAAATAATGATTTCTATTTTGTTCCAAAATTTTATTTATAAGTCTTTAAAAATGTCTATCTTGTTAAATTTATAGGATCTCATCTTCAGTAAACTTATGTTTAGAATCATTGCCATGTTGGGAGCCATGTGAGGAATGTCTAGTGTGTGTTGACCTTGGATCTTCTTGGAGGTGAACCATTTCCAAAGGTTTGTGCATTAAATTTTTGAGCTAAGCATCATTCTTCTTCCTCCATGTAAGTTTGTTTCTCTAAGTTGAGGTGTCTAAGGCTTTCATTTTTTATTAAGATATTATTTAATCATTTGTCACGTTTTTGCCTAGACATGGTTAAATAAAAATTGTGTGGTCCTAGGTGAAGAGCGGGGTGATTCAAAAATGGTTTTATGTGAATCAAACCAAGTTTTTGTCTCCTTTCTAGGCAACTTGTCAAAGAGAGGTTGGGTTTTTTTTCCTTGGTGGATGTGGTATCTATTTGTGACTATTATGAAAGAAGATTTAAAAGCTAACAGGATGTCTAGGATGACTTAATGTCCAAAATAGAAGAGAAAAGAATTCACTTATCCAAAAAGAAAAAAATAAAGTAAAAATATACAAAATATAACTTGTGAAGAAAGAAAAGAGATTGTAAGAAAATATATGGACAAAGTCAAAGTAATAAAAGAGATTGTATAAAGTCAAAGTAATAAAAGAGATTGTAAGAAAATATATGGACAACTGAACAATCTACTAATCAAGTCTATAATCAAGGAACCCAAGTGATATTTCTTAACTAGAGACAACTTCCAACCTTTTGAAATAGTCTTAAGACCAAAGAAACCAAGTATAGGCTGATCAAACCAACCCAAGACACATTTCAAGTGAAAGAGATATAGGAAAAAAATTCATATGATGAACCATAATGAACTAGGTGATAGAAGGATAGTAGGATGATACTTCTTCTAGATCAAGGTAAAAGATCAAATGGAGACAATATTCTAGAATGTGGGTAGGCGATGGATCACTAGAAGCCAGATGATGCTTCATAGAACGAACAAACAATACTTTAAACTATCGTATGATATAACACATAATTGCAAGTGACTGAGAAAACTAAATATAAAAAATGATTGAGTTTTTTGTGACAAAAATGCCTAGTTTGATATGTCATTTTGATAAGTTTGGCAATGTTTATTGTTTTGACAATGTTTATACTCAATTACATTAAAAAACTATTATTCAAAAACCAAGTTATATAAAGAAAAATGTAACACATGGAGTAGCCTTCAAACAATAAAGCAAGGAAAAAATCAACCTCTTATGATACAAGTATATCCCTAACACTATCGTCGTGTATATTTTCAACATATTTCCATGGCTCTTACCACAAAATGAAGATATGCCAAGAAAATTCTACCTCAAGGTCACAACTTGAATCAACACCTTGGCCCAAGTGATATTAGATTTTTCATGGAATGCAATCAACATATCAAAAGGAACACATATGGTGAGTCAAATTCTAGGGCAATCATGGTAGTCCACTTGGATCATTCCTTGCACTAAGATATCAATTTAGACAAAATAGGGTGCCTTCTAACCTAGGTTCTTAGTAAAGGATTCATTCATAATATCCCCCTTGCATATGACACAAAACTAGGGACTCATAGCCACAGGAGTACTTAAATTTTTTGGTCTCACAAGAAAGATCAGGGCCTCAAGGACCCCAAATACATCAAGCATACCCACCTAGGATTCTCCATAGGTCGCAATCCAATGAGCATCCTCACTAGATGAATAGAAATAATATGTCCCTTCAAGACTTTAGTCTTTAGCAAGGGTTTTGTGATTATAGTGGGTTAGAGTAGTCAGGTTCTCTTATTTCCATTTGGGTCATTCCCATGAGATTTTCCCCTTAATGGCAGACCCTCTAAAGGTAAAGAATCTCGCTAAGAGATCAACACAAAATGGATGACAAATGGAGGTCAAGATTAATGATTATGCTCTAAGAGGCAAAGAGAATAATATCCTACTCCAAATTCTTCTCCCAAACACACCAAGCAAGAGTTAATCAAGGACCCTAAAGAGTAACCACTCCACTCACTTTCTTGATTCACACATTGGGTCAAGGTTTTGATTGTCTTACAAAGACAAAAAAATGCTCCTATACCAAATATATGAACCCTTAATCATGTGTTATTAAGTTCCTAGAAAATGAAATGAAAACTAATAAATAATAAGCACAATATTTATTTGTATCTCCATGGTAACCTACAAAACCACAAGTTAGTAGTGTAGAATTGTAATCCTTTGACAAGCGATCCTATAAAACTACAAGTTAGGGCATTAAAAATGAGACAAATGGACAATAAAAACCTACAAAACCACTTTTTAGGATCTCTTGAAAACCATATAATCTGAAATTCAAGTTAGATGAAAGAAAAATAAGTTATTCAATTCAAAATATGTAAAACAACAGGTCTGAGTAATAGAGTACATTTCATTAGAATATTATATGATATACTACTATACTTAAGATGATGGTGTAGGCCCAAGAAATAGAGGTGCTAAATTAAAACAATATTCTAGAAGACTACAAATGATATATCATAGAACAAGTAGGCAATAGAACATAAATTGTAGAATATCGCCTATAATATAGAGAAATAACACATCCATTAAAGAGAAGTATCATACAATATTTCAACCTAAAAAATGCAAATAAAATACCTACAATAATAAAATAAAAAATTACAAAAAAATGGAGCTAGAAATTGGCTATAGCCCCGCAGTATGTGTCACAAAGGTATGTTAAAAATGTAACACACTTCTACAAACCATTGTTTTCAAGTGATCCCATGGATTAAAAGACTCAAGAGGTCGCTTATAGCTTCCTAATTATGATGTGCAAGAACCAAAATCAAATGATGATGGATTTGAAATGAATCCAATGATTGAGACCCTTGTAAGGTGCACCATAGAATGGAAGATTCAAAGAGTAAGAGAGAGAATAATTCTATCCAAGAACTTCAAATGAGAATGCAAATTCAAACTACCTAAGATGAAAATGCAAGGTTAAGCTAGTAATGATAATGTAAGTACAAAGAAAATAATCTAACCTAACAATATCAAGATTACATTCTTCCTAGTTAAGCTATGTGAGCTACTCTAACAATGAAATACTTAACTAAGATGAAGGTATCATAACAAGATGCAAGTAAAGTAAATGATAAACTAGTATGCAAGTAAACAAGAGTGCAAGTGTTCAAGTGCTCAATAAATCAAGATTCAGAGAGAAAACACAACATTAACATAAACAAGATATGATGATGAGAGAATGAAGAGAGAGTATCTTTTTAAAGAAATTTGGATAGTTAGAGATTAAGAGGCAGAACCAATGGTGGAGATTTGATATTAGTTGATCCATGTGCAAGATATTCTTAAGAGGCAAAGGGGATGGATTAGATTAAGAGGAAAAAAGAATGAGTGGAGGAGATTAAGATGAAAAAGAGATTCAATTCACCCTAGAAAGTATGTATTTAAGTTGTAGACAACTTGCTTTCATTTTATTTCTAAATTAGAAATTCCTTTTTCATGTGCACGTAGAATAAATGAGACTTTATTTAATTAAAAGGGAGCATGTTCTTCTAATTAAATAAAACTTAGGATACGATGGTCAAACTATAGGATAAAATTTAATAAATAATTATGTGATGATTTGATCAAGCATTAATGATTAATAAATTAAAAAAATTGATTAAGCACATTATGTAGCTAGCATAGAGATTGAAAATACTTAGAAAGGGCTCTTATAGTTTACTAGACTATTTTTGGGTGATTACAACCACTAAATAATAGTCGACCTAACATTAAAAAAGACATAAAAATCATGTTCAATCACATATGAAATAAAAAATAAGTTGATTGTAAATTAGATAGAACCCAAATATTTAATAATGAACATGTTGCACCATCACCAATGAAATATCAATCATTAGAACACATCACTTCATCAAATCTATCAAGACCTAATGAAGAAACATCCATACACTAAGAAAATATCAATTTTGATCAATCTTAGTTAATGAAAACCAACAAGAAGTCTCACATTATCCAAGAACAAAAAAAAATATCAATACCATCAGAAACCATTGCAAGATCTCTAGCATGAAATCCAAACTCATGTTTAGTATCGATTATCAAGAACAATAAATTGTCAAACTCAGTCAAATCAAAAGATAACTTGATGTACTCATAATCATGAGTAATAGAACTATGGACATAATGAGAAGGCACAATGATAATACCAACATCACAAACTTTGAATCATTGAAACCAATTCATATCGAACTCAAAAAATCAAACTGATGTGACAACCAATCTTGCTCTCAAAACTCTAAGCTCTCTAGTGTCTTCTTAGGTCTTTCAATTGACTAAATAGGGTTTCTAACACACCCTATGCCTCTAAGGATTCTATCAAATAGATCTTACTCCTTCAACTGGTGCACATTAATTAGTTAGTAAAAGCTTTCTTATGAACTCTCTATAACAAACATAACCCCAGTGTTGTTTAGATCCTCCATATGATCGAATGTATACCTAGGAATGGTTTAGGACTCTCTTCAAGGTTCTAAACCAAAAATAAGATCCCCAACCTAATTGAGTTGCAAATCACAAGTGCTAGGAAAAAGACTACAAGAATTAGCCCTCCTAATGCACAAAAACTAGTATATTTTGCAAAATCCCTTAACAAGTGCCCAAATAAACTAGCAATCAAAATACCCTTTTTAGATATCTTGGAGATTTTGAAATTCTTGAGTCTCCAAGTTGTCTGTATAGCCCAAGCACAATTTTAGCCTATTATTAAGGGTTTCAAGGGGTTGAAGGTTGTTTTCTTCAAAGCCTTGTTTTGCAACCTCACCAAAAACTATCCTCGGGATTGGAGTCAGCGCAGACCTCCTTCTCACTCGCCATGTTCTTGGATTGATGTCTATGTACTCTCAATCCACTTCACAACTCATTTGTTGGTCTATGATCCCTAACCACATTGGAATGGCTTGCCTAGGGCATCACACAAAAAATGTTAGTTGTACTTCCCATGGGCTCTCCTTTTCTATACATTATGTACATGGAGTCTAGTTCCAAGTCTCAAAAGGCCGTATAATTCATACAGTTGGAAGTGGCCCTAAGACCCCATTTTGTATTCACTCTACTCAAACCAGCAGACTAGTAACTACTAAAATATTTAACTTCAAACCTTTCAACTTCATAGCAAACCAAAAAAATGATGTATAGAATTACAAAAAAAAACTAAAAATTTATCCAACACAAAAATATGCAATACTAATCGTTTTTCATGCCAAAAACACAGAAATTGTCATTAGAATTGTTGTTCCACGGTCTGTACAACCATAAATCCACTTTCTCCAACCCATGGAAAAGAATGAGTTTGTCCTTATAAAGGAATTCCAAGAGTGCTCCAACCTCCTTTAGGTAGGTGAAGATCTATAACTAATAAGTTGCTTTTGTTGCAAGAAAAATTGCACAAAGTTGTCAATGACAACTTTTCAAGAATTGAGTAATTTTTGCCATTTTGCATATTTGCTTCTCAAACTTGCTCCATGTGCTTTCAACATATGAAAAATGACTTATATAGGTAAAAAACACCTAATAAGGCCCTCCAAACACTTACTTTCCCTATTTATCCAAATGAACAAATTTTGAGCAATTTTAGCAACATTGCCATTTTGGGCTCTTCCAAACTATCTATCTACACCCTAGGACCAAGTTGGTCCCCTTATTGATATAGTGATGTGGCTAGCCTCAATACAAGACAAAAACATCAAGAAGCCCTAGGTCTACCCTTAGCCTACCTAGGTGCTCCTGCACCATACTCCCCCCATCAAAAAAACTAAATCACACCTAATGGCAACATGTCCAGGGGTATACCAACCTTCTTGAACTCTATCTCAGAAACCCAAGTAACCTCTAAAATTGGATTTCCCTTCCATTGTATAAGGTGTCCCATATACACCTTGTGCCTTCTAGACTTCTTCACTCTTGAGTCTAACACCTCTTCCTCTAACTTGTTGACCTTAGGTACTGCAGCAAGTTCAATGTCTTCTTGAACAGTTGGATTGATATGAGGTAATGTGCCTTTGAATTCTACCAAGTCTTGAATATTGAAAATAGGGGATATGCCTAAATCTGAAGGTAAATCTACCTTATAGGCATTTGTTCCATACTTTGCCAAGATTTTGCAAGGCCCTACTCTCTTCATCTGTAGCTTGGTAGGAACAACTTTTTGAAGCCTTTCTTTATTCAAATGGACCATTACATAGTCCCTAGGAGCAAACTGAATATCATTTCTCTTTTCATCCACTTTGGCTTTAATCTTTTTAGTGCTAACTTCGATGGTATTCTTGACTTTCTCTTGAATCTCCTTCATAGTTTAAACAAAGTATTTAGCTTGACCACTTTTCTGATCCATATAACCATAATATCTCAATTCACATACACCCGTTGGATGCATTCCATAAACTATCTCAAAAAGACTCTTGCTAATAGTCCTATTCCTGCTATCATTATAAGCATACTCTACTTGTGAGATGATGACATCCCAAGTCTAACCATGTTCCTTAGTTAGGCACCTTAGAAGGTTCCCTAAGGTCTTATTAACTACTTCAATTTTACCATCATTTTGGGGATGGTAAGCTTAACCAAATGACATGTTTGTGCCAAGATTTCTCCACAAGATTTTCCAAAAATGGCTCATAAATTTAACATCCCTATCTAACACAATGATTAATGGAAGTCCATGAATTCATACAACCTCTTGGAAAAATAGTGGAATGAAATGTCTCATTTTGTTGAATCTATCAACAACATAAATGTTATCATATCCTTGCTTATTTTTTGGTAAACCCACGATAAAATCCATACTTACACAATCCCATGGCCTATTTTGAAATCATAAAGGATGATATAGACCTATATTTCTCATTCCTCCTTTGGCTTTCAAGCATACCATACACTACTCCACATACTTGGTTACATCCCTTGCTAGCTTTGGCCAATAATAGAACCTTTGCACCAATTCTAAGGTTTTGTTGACACCAAAATGTCCACTTAGACTTCCATTGTGCTTCTCCTATATTAGGTTATCTCTCATGGAACCCCTTGGTACACACAATTGGTTACCCTTAAATAAAAATCCATTTTGCAATGTATATTCTAAAAATTTGCTATGAAAATGATTCTCAAAATCATTGCATACCTTGTAGGCTTCAGCAAAGTCCTCATCTTCCTTGTAGAGGTTCTCAAAACTCTTTATCCCAATGCTTTGGAGCTGAATCTCTTGGACTTTCATGATCTTTCTACTTAGTGCATCTGCCACTTTGTTTAATTGCCCCTTCTTGTGTTTGATTGTGAAGGTAAAAGCCTAAAAATACACCATCCACTTCAAGTGTATGTTGCTTGGCTTCTCTTGAGTGTTCATGTAGTTAAGAGCTTGATTATTTATAAACACAATAAATTCCTTGGGAAATAGATAGTGTCTCCACTTCCTAAGACAGTGAACTAAGGCATAGAGCTATAAGTCATAGGATGAATACTTCTTCTTGGCCTCATTAAGCTTATCACTATAAAAGGCTACTGGCCTACCTTCTTGACTCAAAACCCCACCTACCACTAAGCCACTTGCATCACATTTTGGGGTGAATAATTTCTCAAAGCTAGGAAATTGTAGGATAGGTTGAGTAGCTACTTGTTTCTTCAATATGTAGAAGGACTTTTTAGCTTCTAAGGACCACTTAAACTTAGACTTAACTCCACCCTTTATAGTATCAAGCAAAGGTGTATTAATACCACTAAAATTCCTAATGAATTTCCTATAGAATTGAGACAATCCATGGAAACTTCTTACCTCAGTAGAAGTGGTAGGTGTGGTCAATCTAGTATAGTAGCAACCTTCTCCTTTTCCATATTCAATGTGCCTTGAGATACCACAAAGCCTAGGCACACAAGTTTTTGTTTGAAGAAATTACACTTCTCAAGGTTGATGGCTAGCTTCTCTTCATGAAGTCTTTTCAAAATTGCCTCAACATGTTTGATATGCTCTTCTGTAGTCTTGCCAAATATAAGTATATCATCTAGATATACAACTACAAATCTTCCTGTGGAATCTTTGAGCACTCCATTCATGAGCCTCATGAATGTGCCAGGAGCATTGGAAAGACCAAACGACATTACAAGCCATTCATAAAGACCATCAATAGCCTCAAAAAAAAATATTCCATTCATCTCCCTCCTTTATCCTTATTTGGTGATACCCACTCTTCTATTGGAAATATTATGATAGGCTAAGTTACTAAGAGGCGAGTGGTGAATCAGTAACCAATAAAACTTAATCCTTCATGTGTATTCTAATCTAATTGCATGCATGAGAAATTGAAAACATTAAACCATTCATAACACTTTAACACACAATTTGGTGACCTAGAAACCTTCCAAATAGAAAGTAAAACTAGGGTGGGAATGAGACCCACAAGCTTTAGTACTGTAGTATAAGTTGGCCTGTTAAAGCTTACAATGATCACTTATGATGATCTACCCTGTTAGGAGCAATAAGGACTGCTAGGTCCACCTTGCAAAAGGATTTACAAACATACAATGAAGTATGCACTCGATGAAGAGATTTACATAAGACTATTAAGTCTACCTTGTGAAAGGATTTGACTAATCCACCTGTTAGGATGAAATAGTAGCTAATCTCTTATCTACAACATGGTTTGTTGAATGATATTCCTTTGAGTATAGTAATTACCTTGTTGTGATAGATAAATCTTTGTTGCTCCTTGTACTACTATAGCCTTTGTAATTTTCTCTTCTACTCTCTTCTACTTATTACATTACATCATACCATCATATTGGATGTGATACAATATGTTACATATATACCAATCCAATTTACAAATTACAAAGTCAACCACAATACAAGTTTACAGAAAAACCACAAAGTCAGCCCAACTATAGGAACTCAAGTTCTGAAGACTGGCTTGGTGAGGTTCTGATACTTAGCATTCATTGTCAATGCTCAGCATCATCATGCACTTGGTAGACATAGAAGCTTGGTCCATACTGATCACTTTCAAGTAGTCTTGAACTCGGTTTGCACTAGTGACTCAACAAATATTGTGAAACTCGACATATAAATAGAATCACCCGATTCACACTACATAGCTCGGTCAATGCTATCACTACAAGCTCGGTATAGACTGAGTCACTTGGTTAACACTGAGTAGCTCGATTAACACTAGACTCACATCACATCAACCATGAACTTGGTAAGTATTGCACAACTCAGTTTGCATTGATAAACCTGACATACACTGAGATGCTTAGTTTATATTGTTGATTGATACCTTGGTAGTAACTGCTCAATGCAAACTAAATACTATCCCTTGGACTCAATAGCAACAATAGAACTCGATAGGTACTGAAATGATTGGTTAACATTGTTAACTATACGATGTGCTTGGTAGATACTTACAATCTGAATAAGTGTATGTCACTAATAACAAACATGACTCTAATGTCAACAATCTCCCCCTTTGGCATTAGTGACAAAAACACTTATCAGTCAAAACTGAATCCAAAAGAAATTATCCATCAACTTATGTCTCTAACTCGGTAGAGTATACTATTTTTTGAGATTTTTCAAAATTGGTTTTGTAAGAGATGTACCTCAGAGTATCTATACATGAATAATATTGTAATGCTCCCCCATATAATATACTATACATCTTTTCACATCTGATATATACATTTCTTCTCTTTTTTGTACATCTTCTCCCCCTTTTTGACATTAATGCCAAAAATGTATGTTATATATGTATTATAAAGTAATGCCAAAATGTGACAAGAAATTTGAATGTACCTTCAAAATTATCACCAATGTCTTGTCCCAATTTGTTTGCAACACCTTGTATGTGTGCAGTGCAATTTACACTTTTGCTAACAGTTATATCATGTGGTCTGTAATGGAGAAGTTGTTTTCATGGATGAGCATTTTAGCATGTGCAATGTGTTTATGTAATGTCTCCATGTTTGGGCAAACCATACTCTATATATCTATCAATGTGGCTCTTATTCTTGCATCTTCTTTTAGTAATTATGCCTACGTATCAGTCAAGAATTTGATCTTGGTGTAATGGTCAAAGTTGTAGCTCAGGTCAAGTTGCAATTGCTATGCACTTGCCTTTAGATCTTCATCAATCTTGATAGTTTATCTTTTATTTCCTTAGTGAAATTTGAAATATCATAGAGTTTACCAAATAGAGAAGACACATTGTTGCAAGAGGTCTCCAGTGAGCCTAGAATAGTAGATAATTCTACTTGATGGATAGCAATTTGTTAAGCAATAAGTTCCAAAACCTTATTCTCAAACTTCTCAAATCTCTACAAAAAATTCTCTTGTCCATTCAAATCATTATTGAAATTCTGGACTACCTCTACTAATTGGTACAAAATTGGTTGAGAAGTATCAACCTATGTATTTAATGCCTCTACAAGGATATTCTTTGCATCTTCTATTATTTGAAATTACTTGTTCCTTTCTTCTCTTAGCCTTTGTTGTTTTTCTTTTTTCTGAAGAATTTCTCCAAAAACATGTGTTTGATCAAGATTGAGATTAGAGATGTCCCAATTTGGAATTACAATCTCCTCATCAAGATCTATGTCTTCTTCCTTCTCTTTTACTTTACTCAAAAATCTAGTACTTAGTTGAGACTTGGTGTCAACTGTCTTTGCACTTATTAATTGCATGCCAAGAATGGAAACTATTGTAGAAATAGTAGGACTAGCTATACTTACTACCAAAATACCTATAGTATAAATACTGGAATTTACCAAAACTGATGTAGAGGTAAGTGTTGGCAGCTCGGTAGATGAAGTGCTTGTCACTTCACTCAATGAGGTATTGAGTTGGATGGGTGCAGAAATTGACTGAGTGATTGTGCCAACTATGTTTGTCACAATCAATCGTGCTGAAGCTTTTTCTGAGCTTGATATTTTCAGTGCTTTGTTTGGAGAATGAGGAAATGAGGCTATGACTATTGTAGCAATTTTCACTGGGTCAATCTCCTTAGTATCTTGTACATCTAGTAGATCTTCCTTGGTAGCTTCCTACCCCTGTTCCTCTTCATCATCATCTACATTATCAAAATGAGTAACTTCTTCATTATCAATTTTCTCATCTTTTTCTTGTTCATCATCACCCTCATCCTTATCACTAACATTGACAAAAAAATCACTCAGCTTGTGAAGAAGATAAATGTTCTTCCATGCATTTGTAGTGTTCCTTACCACATGTTAAATGTCATTCAACAATATAAGACAAGTTTTAAATCTCAAAGTAAGATTTTTTTCATTTTTCTTTAGAGATTCTTTTACCTCCTTATCATCTAATGAGTTGTCTTAGGGTGTGCTCATATATGTCTAATGTAGTTTTCATGGAAATCTCCCATCTTGGCTTGATCTTCTCCATTAGATCACTCAAAAGCTACTGAGCAAGCTAGTTTGGGAATACTTTCATTTACCAATTTTAGTCATTAGAACATCTCCTATTTTCCTTTGCTCATCTACAGTCCTAGTCTCCTACTTCAATGCCATGAAATTTGGAATGCCTAATCCTGATTCAATATCTTTCAGTCTTTCCTCAAAAGTAGGTGGAGGCCTCTTGAAGATTGCATCTCCTCCTTTATCTGCTTTCTTCCTAGATCATCTTCTTATAAACACAGCAGTAGATGTCTTGGCAGGCTTGGTAATAATTACCTTACCTTTCTTCTTTAGTGGCTCTTCATCCTTTCATTTCTCTCCATCTTCTGCTTCTTCATCCTTAATATCATCTCCTTTTCCTTCAGTCAATAGAAGAGTGGAACTAGTTTTCATTTTGGCAATTATCTTCTTTCCTTTGTTGAATTCCTGAGGGAGTTTGATTTCAAGTTCAATTATAGCCTTTGCCTCATCATAAGTGCCAAAGTATGCAGCTTTAGAATCAACAGGCCGCTTAACTAGTGCCTCAATAATGTCCTTGGTTTCATCAATGTTTACCTCATAACCAAGAGGTTTTATCCATACTATCTTTGGTCTAACTGCTTGAATGTATACTTTGTCACTATCAACCATGAAACAAACATCATCTTTGTAGTCTTCAACTAGTTTCTTAGGAATCTTGAATTTTTTATTCATCTTCTCTTTAAATGCATCAAAGTAGTTATCCATCATACTTACATAGTTCTCTCCCATTTCAGCTATATACTCATTAATCTGATAAACAATGGTTACATCCTTTCTCCAAACTACTGTACCTTTAGATGGGAAGAACTTTTGCACATAGAAAAGTAAACAAGTCAAAAGTGAACGAAACTTAAATGGATTGTTCTTGAAATTTCTTATACTCTCAATATTATTTTCAAACTGATTCAGCATCTACTCGGCAAGGTCAAGTGACAGATTATTCTTGACCACTTTCTATGCTAAATCCACTATTTCACATGACACGTTGTTAAATCTGCTCAAGGTGAACTTAGGGTTTTAGTCATTTTTTCTCTTTTCAACATGGGAAGACCAGTGATCTTGCAGATCTTCTATCAAAACAAGTTGTTCCAACCACAGCTGACCATTGTGCACACGACTGAGAATATACCTTATCCATTTTACTTGAAATTCTTGTGGCATATGCAAAATGTGAGTTAAACCTTTAGTTTCAAGATGTTGATGTTCCAGTTTCAACACACAATTAATGCATAATTCTTTCAACGATTCATCCATCTCTAGTGTTCTGATATCTTGAATAGCACATTTAAAATGTGAACATATATCATTGATTAATAGTACCTTTGGTAGAATTTGTGACTATGCCCCACTCAGATCTAGGGTTTCAGCAACGACAGGGCTTAGCTTAAAATTTGGTGCTTTCCATTCAATGTGTTAGACTAACATGTTTGAACCTTTCTTTGATTTGTTGTTGGTGGATGTCATCTTTGCTCGTTAGGGTTTGAGAGAATACAAAAGTGTTCAATAACAATTCATGCAAATCACTTGAATGCTCTAAAGATCACCTTGCACAAATAGCTCTCAAAATTTGACGGTGAGAAATGACTTTGATCTTGCCATTTTTCATCAAATTTCACCATAAATGCTTGGTACAATTGTTTGTTCAAATGAAAGACTGTCATCCACTTCACTTGCATTGATTTCTTGGTAGAGTCTTCCATGAATTAGTAATCACACAAAACTTAGTTACTCTCAACCTTGCTTGGCAGGGTCTGCAACCTGACCTCGCTCGGTAAGGTCTACAACCTAAACATACTCGGTAAATATTGCATATTTTACTAAGTGATCCCTTTGCATCTTGAATGCTGATTTGGATATTTTGTTCTGCTAATTGGAACTAATGTGAGATATCTTCTTCAATATCCTAGTTCCAGTTCTCCTATGAAAGATCAAGTGGAAATGGTGGAGTCACCCAATTCTTCAGTGACTTGTTCATCATTGCTCAGACTTGTATTCTAAAAATGTTTTGGAACCCATTGTTGTCTCATCTTCTTTCTAATGTTATTAGCTTTTGTCTTCTTTTCATCTTCAATTCTTCTAGTATTCATACAATTCTTGGCAAGATGACCAAGTTCCATACAAATAAAACATCTTCTAGTAGTGTCTCTTGTCCTTATATGATGTTTTACACAATTCATTCCAATGTGTCCAAATTCTCCATAGTAATGACATCTGCACCAAGTGTTATAGTCCCAATTAAATATAGCTTTCACAATTAGTTTTGCTAGGTTTAATATCTTAGTTTTGCATTATGAGGATTTGTGCACATTCTTCTAACATGTATGATGTTTACCTTCAAACTTAGGTTTCTCTTTGCATTCATTTTCCCTATGACCATGTTGATTGCAATTGTAGCACTTACCATTGAATTTACCTTTTTCCATTGCTCCAAAATTTGTTTGATGTATGGCCTATCTTACCACAATGACTGCAAATAGGTCTTTGATTCTTTTGAGCTCCTTGCTTGGATGATTCACCTTCTTTTGTATATCCAATTCCTGCTTTTCCCTTTTGTCTATAATGGCTTTGTTCATTCAATTGATTCATGTATGCTTGATATTTCATCATCCTTTCATTGGTTTGTCTTTCAGTGTTTAGATCATTCTGAAATCTTTCATTCTCTAATCTTAGATTCATGATTTCTTCATTTGCATTGGTGAGCTGATCAATGAAGTTTGTTTGCTAAAGGGATAGGTACTAAATTTCATTTTTCTTTCCTTCTATCTCTTCTTTTATCTTGTTTTTCTTTTCCATTACTTCACACAATTTTACTAACTCAATTTCTTTCTCTCTTCTTAGTTTTCTCACTTCTTCTTTAAGAGTACTATTCTTTTCAAATAGTTCTTTGATTACTTCATCAACTTCATCTGAATTGCTTGAATGGATGTCTTCAATTCTTTCTTCAATGTAGAGTTGGTCATTCATCTAGATTGTAAGATCTTTTCTTCTTTTCAAGGTTTGAGAGAGTTGCTCTTTTGCTTTCTTGAGTTGACCAATAGCCAATTCCAAATCTAGCTTCTCATTGTCAATAGCCTTGTCAAGTCTGAATACCTCCATAGCCTTTGATCTTTGCTTAAGCTATTAAACTTCTTTCCTGAGAACCATAATGCTCTAATACCAATTGTTGAAAATATTATGATAGGCTAAGTTACTAAGAGGGAAGGGGTAAATCAGTAACCAATAAAACTTAATCCTTAATTAGTAATTAATCCTTCATGTGTATTCTGATCTAATTGCATGCATGAGAAATTGAAAACATTAAAGCATTTCTAACACTTTGACACACAATTTGGTGTCTTAGAAACCTTCCAAATAGAAAGTAAAACTAGGGTGGGATGATACCAACAAGCTTTAGTACTGCAATATAAAGTTGGCCCGTTAAGGCTTATAATGATCACTTCTGGTGATCTTCCTTGTTAGGAGCAATAAGGACTGTTAAGTCCACCTTGCAAAAGGATTTACAAACATACAATGAAGTATGCACTCGGTAAAGAGATTTACATAAGACTGTTAAGTCTACCTTGCGAAAGGATTTGACTGATCTACTTGTTAGGATGAAACAGTAGCTAATCTCTGATCTGCAACTTGGTTTACTGAATGAGATTCTTTTGAGTATAGTAATCACCTTGCTGTGATAGATAAATCTTTGTTGCTCCTTATACTATTGTAGCCTTTGTAATTTTCTCTTCTACTCTCTTCTGCTTATTACATTACATCATACCATCATATTATATATAATACAACATGTTACATACATACCAATCCAATTTACAAATTACAAAGTTGGCCTCAATAGATGTTTATACAAAAACCACAAAGTCAGTTCAACTGTAAGAACTCGAGTTTTGAAGACTAGCTCGGTGAGGTTCTGATACTCAATATCCACTATCAATGCTTGGCATCATCATGCACTCGATAGACATAGAAGCTCAATCCATACTGATCACTTCCACGTAGTCTTGAACTCGGTCTACACTGGTGACTCGGCGAATACTATGAAACTTGACATATAAACTGAATCACTCGATTCACACTGCATAGCTCAGTCAATGCTATCACTACAAGCTCAATATAGACTGAGTCACTTGGTTAACATTGAGTAACTCGGTTAACACTGGACTCACATCACATCAACTACAAACTCAGTAAGCACTACACAACTCCATTTTTACTAATAAACTCGGCATACACTAAGATGCTTGGTTTATATTGCTTATTGATACCTTGGTAGTAACTGCTTAGCACAAAATGAATACTATCCCTTGGACCTGGTAGCAACTATAGAACTTAGTAGATACTAAAATGCTTAGTTAACACTGTTAACTATACAATGTGCTTGGTAGATACTTACAATCTGAATCTATGTCACTAATAACAAACATGATTGTAATGTCAACACTCTTCAAGTCCAATTTAGTGAAATACTTAGCTCTTCCAAGATGATCCATGAGATCCTCAATCCTTGTATGGGAAACCTATATCTAATTGTAATCCTATTTATGGCTCTTGAGTCCATACATAATCTCCATTTTTCCCCTTTCTTAGATGCCAACACAACAGGGACTACACATGGGCTTATGCTATTTTGTCTTGCCACTTCTAAGTTCTAATCTAGAGTGAGATTGTATGTTGCTTTATTAGCCAAGGAAGCACCTAGAACAAAGTCAATTTGATGACGTATAACTCTCCTAGGAGGTAGGGTAGCTGGAGTACCATCACTCACTATGTCCTTGTACTTTTCAAGCAAAGTTTGGACTTCAATTGGTAAGGGTTTCTTGACTACACTTTTCTTTTCTTTAGACTTCAACACTACTGCATAACTCTGACATTCCTCATCTCTGAGGTCTTTCACAAACTCTTTTCCAGTACAAAACAATACACTAGGTACTTTAGGCTAAGATTCCTCCCCTTCCAAGAAAGACTGAATTTTGAAGGTCTTTCCTCCCTTCTTAAAGGTTATGGAATTATCTCTTCCATCATACACGACCTCACTATCAAATTGCCAAGGCCTACCAAGACAAACATGACAAGCATCCATGGACAAAACATCACACAATAATTTGTCCTTATATCCTATTGTGGAAAAATCCACCCAAGCTTGCTCATTCACCAAGACACTCTACCCTTTGTTAAGCTAAGTAGCCGTGTAAGGGTTGTCATGAGGTATCTTCTTAAAAAAAAAATCTTAGTAACAACCTCCTTTGATATTACATTATCAGTGGACCTTGAATCCACCACTACTTTGCACACTTTTCCTAGGATTTTTTGTTTTATCCTAAATAATGCCCTTCTGATGCAGGAGCATCCAGTGGTGTAAGGGCAATCCTGTATCGCCCAAAAATATGCTTAGAAATAGTTTTTTTTTAATGTGTTTTCATTTTTGGATACCCATTTGGGTCAAATAAAGGTTCCAACTCTCAAAGTTCTAATATTAGTGTTCTAGGTTAGAGTTTTTAAGCACCTTGGGATATGTGTAAATGCTGAAAAAATAGGACTATGTAATTGAGACATAGTTATGGTGAGTTAGAGGGTTTAAATTGGAGATATGGTTATATTTGTAATTTAGAACACTCCAAAAAAAGAATCAGGTCAAAAGGCTTCATGGTTAGAAAGTTATTGCAATTTTTCAGTTCCTAGAGACCTCCTAAGAGCACTTCAAAGTCAAATATGGGGCACTAAATGGCCTCGTACAGGGCCAAAAATGGGGGACAAGTGAAGCTGGTCCATAGGGTTGTAGAGCGCTTTGAGAGCTTTTCAAAAATGTAAACGGTTCATCAATCAGAGCTATAGTTCAAAAGTTATGCCTCCTAAAAGTTTGACTATCATTTCTGGATTCTTCACCGACTTCTAACGTGATTTTTGGAACCTTCTATTTTGGCGGTGGATGCCAACTGGCATATTCTAGAATGTATTCCTAACCCTAAACCATTTGGGGCTTAGTTAAGAACATTTCTAGCATTGTAAAGGCAACACTTAGTGGAGTTAGAGAGAAGGTACTGTGTGGAGGATTTCTTTCTCCAAAATCATATTGTTGTAAGCCCACAGGGAAATTTTCATTGATAATAATATTTTCCCTTTTCCTATGTGTTCAATTTGGTCTTTGGTTGTGTCTCCATCACCTTCTATGTTTAGGTTCATCAGGAGCTAGTTGTTTGATCAACACTCTCCTAAAAATGAGATTCTCTCCCTTTTTAGATTCAATGTGATCCACATCTAATTCTTTTCTGCAATTTTCCTTTGCACATATGCCATCCTTTTGTCTTGGTTTGAGGAAGAAGGCTTCTCTAGGCATCTATAGGTTGGATGACCCAACTGACCACAGTTATAACATTTCATACTTGCAAAGTATGAATTGGATCTACTTGATCCTCTTCCCCTATTGGAACCCCCTTGATTACTTCTTCCTCTATTATAACCACCTCTTGACGAGTTGCCACTAGCTTGCTCTATGAGCTTTCTCTCTCCTTGATTCTTCTGCTCAGTACCTCCACCCTAGTAGCCTCCTCTTTGCCCTCTCTAATTTCTTCCCTTGCCTCTATCCTTGAAGTTAGAATCCCCTTTCCTTTTGTTCTTTTCTTCCACCTTTAGAGCTAACTGATGGCAACTTTGATCTATGGTAGGTACCTACAAACTGAGCTCATCTTGGATATTCCACTTCAAACCATGTAGATATCTTGCCACTTTGATTGGTTCATCTTCTTGCTATTTGGATCTCAAACATAGCCTTTGAAATTCCTCATTATAAGAGATTACATCTAGGCCTTTTTTCTTCATTCTTTTCCTTCTCTTGTGGAGTTGGATCTCAAAGTCTTCATGTAGGAAGTTCTCCTTCACTTTAGTGACCATAGCCTTCCAATAAGCTATAGTAGTCTTACCCATGTTGATTATTTCATCTTGTAGGTATTTCCACCATGTTAATATTGTACCTGTGAGCCTTGACTTAGCCACCTTAACCTTTTGTGCCTCTGATACCCTCTTACACTCAAAATTATTCTCTATGCCATCTATCTAGTCCATAACTGCATCTATGTCCATCTTTTCACTGAAAAGTGGTATACCTTCCAAAGATTTTCCTCCTAGGGCTTTGATAGAATTCAAGAAGGGCTCTTCATTTAAAATAGGGTCAGGTTTAGGGACTACATCCTCCTCTGCTACCTATTTACCCTTACCATACTCCTCTTCTTCCTTCCTCTTAGCTGCTTCAACAAATGCATCTAGTTTCACCTTCACCTCTGCTAGGGATTCTTCAAGAACTCCATTCTTCTCCCTTTACTCATCAACTTCTTTGGGTATTTTTGCATTAGTCACCATGTTTTTTTCACCTACTGACTCTCCAGTAGCTATAGACATCCACCAATTCTTCCCAAAGCTTTAACGTACTCTGATACTACTCTAATGTGACAGCCAATCTTGCTCTCAAAACCCTAAGCTCTCTAGGGTCTTCTTAGGTATTTCAACTGACCAAATAGGGTTTCTAGCACACCCTATGCCTCTAAAGATTCTATCAAAGAGATCCTACTTCTTCAACTAGTGTGCATCAATTAGTTAATACAAGCTTGCTCATGAACTCTCTATAACAAACATAACCCCAATGTTGTTCAGATCCTCCATATGATCAAATGTATACCTAGGACTGATTTAGGACTCTCTCCAAGGTTCTAAACCAAACACAAGATCCCCACCCTAATCAAGTTGCAAATCACAAGTGAAAATGCATTCAAGTGCTAGGAAAAAGGCTACAAGAATTAGCCCTCCTAATGCACAAAAACTGGGACATTTTGCAAAATCCCTTAACAAGTGCCCAAATAAACTAACAATCCAATTACCCTTTTCAGAGATCTTGGATATTTTGAATGTCTTGAGTTTCCAAGTTGTTCGTACAACCCATGCACAATTTTAGCCTATTATTAAGGGTTTCAAGGGATTGAGTGTTGTTTGCTTCAAAACCTTTTTTTACTACCTCACCAAAACTTCTCCTTAGGATTGGCATTATCCCACACCTCCTTCTCACTCACCACATGTTTGGATTGATGTCTTTGTACTCTCAATCCACTCCACAACTCATTTGTTGAATTGTGATCCCTAACCAACTTGGAATGACTTGCCTAGGGCATCAAACTAAAAATACTTTTTATGCTCCCATGGGCTCTCCTTTTCTATACACTATGTACATGGAGTCTAGTTCCAAGTTCCAAGAAGTTTTACAATTCATACGGTGGGAAGTGACCCTAAGACCCTATTTTGCACTCATACCTCTACTCAAACCAACAGACTAGTAGCTACTCAAATATCTAACTTCAAACCTTTCAACTTGATATCAAAGCCAAAAATGTTGTACAGAGTTACAAAAAAAAAAAATTAAACTTATCCAACACAAAAATATGCACTACTAATCCTTTTTCATGCCAAAAACACAGAAACTATCATTAGAATTGTTGTTGCACAATTCATACAACCATAAATCCACTTTCTCCAACCCATGGACAAGAATGAGTTTGGATTTATAAAGGAATTCCAAGAGTGCTCCAACCTCCTTTAGGTAGTTAAAGAGCTCTAATTGATAAGTTGCTCTTGTTGCAAGAAAAATTGCACAAGAATTGAGCAATTTTTGCCATTTTGCATATTTGCTTCTCAAACTTCCTCCATGTCCTAGCAACCTATGAAAAAGGTATTAGATAGGTAAAAAACACCTAATAAGGCCCTCCAAACATAAACTTGCCCTATTTATCCCTCAAAACCCAAAA
Organism: Cupressus sempervirens; assembly: GCA_028749045.1. Classification (NCBI taxonomy): domain Eukaryota; kingdom Viridiplantae; phylum Streptophyta; class Pinopsida; order Cupressales; family Cupressaceae; genus Cupressus; species Cupressus sempervirens. The sequence continues at coordinate 331,120,723 of CM053784.1, forward strand.
TGCCCTATTTAACCAATTGATAAATTTTTAAGCAATTTTAGCAACATTGCCATTTTGGGTTGTTCTAACCTATCTATCCACACCCTAGGACTAATTTTGTGCTCTTATTGATCTAGTGATGTGGCTAGCATCACTACAAGACAAAATCATCAAGAAGCCCTAGGTCTACCCTTAGCCTACCTAGGTGCTCCTACACCACAAACTCTACAATAGGGAACATTGTAGCTCTAGTAACCAAAATGATTACCTAAAATCTTCCAAATAACCACTAGAACCTCTATAATTTTATAAGGATCAACTACAAATTTCATAAAATTTTGAAAAAAAAAAAACTATAAATCTTCACTATAATACTCATTTTTATATTTTCATTGATGTCAAGCTTGGTTGGTAAGACATTATGCTAATTTAATAGAGTGTCATATCATGTGATTGATGAAGATGATTTGAAGAAAGTATAATGATGAAGAAAGTATTGATAAATGTATGAAATTCAATGGGCACTTGATGAGTTAGACTTTGAGAGTATAATGTTGATTTGATTGTTTTACATGGTTTGATTAAGTGTTGAGATCATGTATAGGCAAGTAATGAAATCATGAAGTAAAAAGATAATTTTATCATTGAATGAAGAAATCAATATCAACTAAGCTACTATATTTATCACCCAACACATGTAAAGTGAATGAAGGATGTATAGTTGTAACCAGGAAAGAACAACATTAACTAAACATAGTATTGATCGAGCGAGTGTAGTGTTAACCAAACAAAGGAAAGAACAAATTTTTTGAAGAGAAATGACTTGAGGCTGAAATTTAATGGAAATAAAGATTTTTCAAGAGGTTTTGAGGATAAGGATCAAGTTAGCACAAAGTTCAAGGTGAAGACGTGATACCTGAGTATCTAAATTCAATGAATTTGCACTAGATGAAGATTGAGTCATTGTGATTAAGTGGAAAAAGAAAGAAGAATATAGTGAAGGGGCAATAAGTTGTCTATTTAACGAATGAAAAAGATGTTCATTGTTTCTGATCAAGTTGATGTTAAACGTGATAATCAGGGGATAACTTAGCATAATTGCATTGTAAAATCTAGGAAGTGAAGTGTGAATTTGATGTGTATGTGAGTTGATTAGTCAAAATGAAGAAAGATGATGAGAAGAGTATAAAGAATGAGTTAAATGAAGATTTAATCAATAAATGGTAGTTTCCATTTCAAATAGATCATTTCACTGTTACTCTCTAATCATTATAGCACAAAATCACTTAACCGAGTGGAATTAAGAGTCTTATTTGTAAATCCATTTGTATAGTGACATTCCTTTAAATGTTTGTAAGTCCTTTAAAGTAGGGCACTAAATATTGAGGAGTGATAACGTCTAGATGGTCTTTGGTGTAAATCCTCTAACAAGGTCATATTAACAATGTGTATGTAGTCTTTAACAAGGCTAGCTCCTAACAGAGCTCACTTTAGAAGAGTGAAAGTTTTGGTTTGTTTGTCCTAGGTGGTTTTTTTCTTTATAGGGTTTCCACATTAAATACTTGTGTCAAAATGTGTCAATGTTGATTGTGTTGAATGTTCATTTCATGTTTGGTATGTATTGTTGCAACTCGGTATATACATGAAGGTTACTTTGAGATTGATAAGTATATGAAGCAAATAGTTTATTGGAAAGATTTAGTTGAACGTTATTGTGAAGTTTAATCTGTTTACTAAGCTAGTGATCACAAACTTCAAACTGTTAAATTTTTGAAACATTTTTTAAGGATACATAAGATAATTGGTTATATTTTATTCAACTCTACTTTCAGATATCTAACAATTGGTAATAGAGCTCAGAGTGCTTGAAGGAGAAAGTTTGGAGAGACTCAAGTTAAAGATATGGAGATGTATAAGAGAGAGGTTCCTAAGTTGAACAAAGATAAATTTTCATCATGGAAAAGTAGGATGAGATTGTACCTATCAGGAATTGGAGACTATGCATTATATTATCTAGAAAACAAGTACACACCTTCAACCCCTCCTATGTTGGTTGAGAAAATGAGGGCACAGAAAGAACACAACAATTTGATGATAGAGATTGCTTCTTCTTTGTATGATGTTGAATTTTATGATATCAAAGATTGTGATACTACTAAAGAGATTTGGGATAAGCTAGTAATTTTTCATGGAGGAGATCATAATGTGTTGAGAGCTAAAGTTGAGAGCCTAGGAGGTAAATTTGATGATATGAGAATGAAAGAAGGAAAGAGCATTTAAAAATATATTAACCAAAAAGGGAAGTGGTTATTGTCATCAAAGCTACTAGAGGAATCATAATTGATGAAGATATTGTAAGTAAAGTTCTAAGAAAGTTGTTGCCTATTTATGCTTTTAGAGTATAAGATATTAAAGAATTCAAAACTATTCCTAGTAATGTGCTTACACATGATTCTTTGTGATGAGCCTCGAAAAGGCCATTATTTTGATTACTTTTTATTTGTTTTTAACAGTTATCTTGCAAGAAACACTTTAAGACTTTATGGTTTAAGCAAAAGAACTTATGTTTTATGATTATTCTATCTATATGTTAAGACATGGAGATTGAAGTATAGATTGATTAGTTATGTTGGGTTTTCTTGAATCTATAGTTTTTTATAGTTTAAGTAAGGATATTGCATGCTGATAAATATATCCTCATCCATGCTATGTTGGGTAGGTTCCTTCCTACAGCCATAGGATTTGAAAGAGTGATAATTTGAACATTATACCATTTCTAACATTAATGATGAAATGAATGCATGTATGTGGAAGTTGTTGTGTTTAATGCTTTGCAAGTGTTTGTTGTTGCGAATATTGAAGACAACATTTCAGCATTGAGTCAAAGCCAACTAGATGATTGATGAACCAACATGTAAGCAGATCATGGTGCAAATTCTATCATGGCGGCACATGAAGATAGCTTCCTCAACCTGTCATATTCCTGAGAGAGTTAAGATGCAGTTAATAATATTTATGTTGTAGACTTTATAATCTATAATTGATCCTTGTTGATGAAGTGATCATAGGAGTAGGAAGTTGTTAAAGTTTTCCTTTAAATAATTTATATTGTAACCTTGAAAAGGGGATTGATGATTGATTATTGATTTTAATCTTTTCATGGTTTTGACCAAAAGAAAATAAAGTAGAATCTTGTTTTCAAATGTAATCTCTTATTATAAATGAATAGAATACAAAGTTCAAGTTTCCACCTTCAGACTTGATTTTTTTCTCTTCGCTTATCCAAGGGGGCCCACTTGGTGAGTGAACTACTTTGTTAGAATAGATTTTCTTTCTTAGTTTGTTTCCTTGCAAAATAGAGTTTTGTTGTTCCTGCAGCCATTGATAACAGAATCATTGAACTATTCCTATAGCATGGGTGTTTAAATAGATTTACTATTTGTAGAATTACTCTAAGCTTTAAGGCAAATGTCATTTCAGTTCCTAGTTTAGTTTCCTTTAGCATTCCTTTTCTATTGTAGTTGTAATGACTTAAAGACAAATCAGAGCATATACTTTGCAGCCACCCTCTCAAGCTTACACTCCTAGGTTGACAAATAAAATGAAGTCAGTATGTTATTCTTAGGAAAATACATGATTTTATCTAGTAATGAAGTCAATGCAGAAGGATGTCCAATCCTTTATTACTAAGGTATTTAGCTGACCGGCCATTTTTGGCATCATTGCTAGGGAAGGTGTCAATCTAATTCAACCCTAAAGTCATTATATTAGATTAGATTTTGCATTATCTTATATGCATAGAAGAAGAGACCCCTTTGGGAGATTTGTTCCCCATAATATTCAGGAAGACATTTTTAATCCTGAACCTGAAGAACCACATAGTGAGAATGAAGAAGAACCTTTTGAAAATCCATTCGTTGTTTCTCAAGAACAAATAGCCTCATCCTTTGACGAATGCTTGCATCTGAATGATCTCTTTGCTGAACCTAAATACCAAGATAATCCACTTGCTCTTGTCATATATCAAGCACCATTAGTAGTACCTCCTCCAAGAATGGCTCAATCTCAACCAACATTTCCCTTTCCTATCCCTCCTTAGCAAGGTAACCAAAATTTGAAAAATATACCTATTGCTACACTTCCCAAGTTTTATGGCTTGATCATGAAAGACCCTAAAACCTTTCTCTTTGAGTTTGACATACTATGTAGAAGCTATGACTATACAACTGATGCCCATAAATTGAAGTGCTTTCCTTGTACCCTTAAAGAAGTTTCTCTGAGATGGTTCATGGGGTTGGGTGCCAATGTTGTAGTAGATTGGCCTGAAATGAGCAATTTGTTTCTCACAAAGTATAAGGAATATTGTAGGGGTCAGGATTTAAAGGGGGATGACATTTTACAAATGTCCCAAAAGGATGATGAAACATTGGAAGACTATGTTTCCCAGTTCATATTCAACCTACAATGTAATACAGAACATCAATTTAATGAGGAGTCAAAGAAACATTATTTTCTAAGAGATGTAAATGAAGGAAGCATTAAAGCTCTACACCTTATGATAGGATGGGACATTACTCAAAAGACTTGGACTGAGATATAGAGCATATGCCTGTACTATTGCAGAGCCACTATGAAGAAAGGTAGGGAACCTGGAGACCTGCCACATAAGTCCAATGGCAATTCAGGAGTATCCAAGATGGAGTTATCTAATTTGTTATCAAACTTTAAGAAAGACATTATTAAAAATGTAGCTACTTAGTTGGACAACATGCAAGCCTAAAGAAAGAAAGATAAAGCCAATGCCATGTTGACTGAATTCTATCCACATTGTAGAGAAAAGAAAAAGCATTGTAGATGTAAGTTTGATGTTGGACAAATTGAAGCGGCAATTCATTCTTATTGATTATAAGCTTGATCTTCTAAATAAAATGCAAGGGTTGAAGTAAGTGGGAATATATGTTCAGAAGTATACAGAAGAGTTCTATTGGATCATCATCAAAATAGGTTATGCAAAAGCTGACAAGGAAAAGAAATTGTTACATTAATGGGTTGAGGTGAAGTATTCATGAGGAGCTACATCTAGTTAGAATGAATAGTATTGAAGAGGCATACTGGTTTTCCTTAAGAGTAGAGAAAAAGTTGAACAAGAAGTTTGAGAGCAGTGAAAGTGGAAGAGGTTGAGGTGGAAGACCTAGCAAATAGTCTTATGGAGGTTGGAATTAAGATCAAAAAAAGAATGATGAGGCCAGTAATAATCAAAATTTGAGAGGAAATAATTTCAATTGTTTCCATGATCACAACAATAGGGACTAGAGAGGAAGAGAAAGAGGACAAGGACTAGAAAGAAAGGCTTTCACAGAACATGTTTGTCAAAGTAATAAAGTTTTTCCTTATTAATTAAATCATATTGATTTAATTATTAAGTCACTTATTATCTCGAGTTTACTTAAGCTAAACTTTGGTCATATAATAATTAATTCTTTTATTAATTATTATCATGCAGCCTAGGTTTTACCTATTAGGGTTTTGATCTACTTTTATAAGGATTGATCTCTTTGTAATTTATTCATTCACTTTTGATAATAGCAATTTCTTTTTTTGCTCAACAAGAATGTCTTATCTATGGATCTGAGAATTTCAACCTCCATAGCTTTTGTTTCTCTCTTTTTGTAATAGGTGTTTGCATGCAGGTGATTCTTGGGCCCTGTGAGGTTGATTTTTCATCAACTTCAACATGGTATCAAAGCTCCAGATCTTCATGCCCCTATTATATTTATGAGAGTTTTAGCTTGGATTTTAAATCTATATTTTTTTCAGAGGGTTTTGGTTCTTAAGAATGATTTTTTTGGATCTTGGAGATCATTGATTTTTGGATCACTTCGAGCCCAAACAAACATTACCATTAAATTCAGAATGCCAAAAAACTCATATTTTCATATAATTTTTTCCAATTTGGACATAGTTGGAATATGAGACAAGAGAATATTGCTCCCAAATTGGGCACATTTCCTGAGGCTATGATTTTATATATTTTTTGCACAGAAATTGAGATTTTTCAGCTTGAATACCGAGATTTTTTACATAAAAATTGAGATTTTTGTTTGGACTTGAGAATTTTGTCTCGAAAATTGATATTTTCTTGCACAAAAATTTGAGATTTTTTATACGAAAATCAATGTTTTCAGGTACAAAAATTGAGATTTTTGGCATAGAAATTGAGATGGTTTTTGGTACATAACTCACACACTTTCTAAGATAATTTTGGTACAGAATCGACACACTTCCCAAGTTAGCCTTGGTACGAAACTTGCACACTTCCTGAGATAGCTTCTAGTACAACTAGCATGCTTCTTGAGGTAATTTCTAATACTCGTGTGAATGCTTTCTAAGGCATTTGGTAGGGGTCTTGAGGTAGTGATTTTATTTTTCCATTATGGATCTTTTTTGACCTACTTGTGGTTTTTTTGCCATAAATTGCTCATTTGAACTTCATTTTTTGCAAATGAGATATCGTCGACAAGCTGATTATGAGCTTGTTGTGATGGTGCAGTTTATTTGGAATTTTAATGTTGTTTGGTTTCTATTTTATGAAGTCAACGTCAAAGGTTTTATTTTGCATTCCTAGAGACATCTTGAAACATTCTATTTTTTTAGAATTTACTCTAGGCACATCCCATTCAGTTTTTTTGTGTTTTTGCATTTTGGTGGATATGTTGGTTGTTTCAAGTCCGAAGATCGATTTTGTTGATTAAGATCATTTTTCATGGGTTGTATTATCTATTTTATCAGCTTTATGTCTTTTTTTATCTTTGTTGACATCCTTTTGTAGTATTTTTGCAATCGCACTGAGATAAAGTGTCACTTTATTGCATTTTGGGATGTTGCACATCTTTGTGTTTTTTTGTACTCACACTACATTATAAAGTGTCTTGGGAGGCTTCATGTTGGCCATATTCACCATCTTCCTTTGTCAAGTGAGTGTTCCTTCCATGACATTAGCATCATGTTGTGTCGATGACACGTGTCATTATAAGTGTTTGTACTTCTTTTGCATTCTCGATGTTCCTGATTCTTTTTGAGGGAGATATTGCATTCAGTTTCAATGTTCATGTCTTACCTCTCAACATTATAGTGGGGTTATGTTGGTTCTATTACTTTCTTAATTCGATGGAGTAAGTTCTGTATTCAACATTTGATTCTATGTACTAGGCGATTGCAGTGGCTAAGTATCTATGCATTTCGGTGAGATGGATCATTTACCATATAGACATTCTTTCATTCATATTTTTGGAGGCCATAAAGATACCTTCCATCTTTGATTGATCAGCTCTTTAGACTTAGTCTTCTCTACTTGGGCATGTTCTATATAGTGGAGGTTCTTCATATTAGTCTTCTCTACCTAGGCATGTTCTATATAGTAAAGGTTTTTCAGATCAGTAGTTTGACAGTGTTTGCAACTTCATGTTTCAATGGTGTTTTTCATTACCATATTTTTTACCTATCTTCTGGGACATTCCCTAGTTTGGAGGCTTCTACTATCTTTCACTAGTGCTTTTTAGCATTATTTTCATATCTTTTTGGAGTAAGGTTTTTCCCATGTGGTTTTCTTTATTTCTCCTCTTTTCAGAGATTTGGTTGTTCTTGGGTACCTCACTAGGCCTTGTTGTTAGGACCCAAATTTACTTTCAATAGCAAATTCTAGGTTTTTAGCCACTCCCTAAATTTATCTTAAGGGGGGTGTTAGAATAATAAAGTATTTTCTTATTAATTAAATCATATTGATTTAATTATTAAGTCACTTATTATCTCTAGTTTACTTAAGCTAAACTTTCGGCATACAATAATTAATTCTTTTATTAATTATTGTCATGCAACCTAGGTTTTATCTATTAGGGTTTTGATCACATTTTATAAGAATTAATGTCTTTATAATTTACTCATTCACTTTTGATAACAGAAATCTCTTTTTTTGCTTATCAAGAATGTTTCATCTATGGATCTTGGAATTCCAACCTCCATAACTTTGGATTCTCTCTTTCTATGATAGGTGTTTGCATGCAAGTGATTCTTGGGAGTTGTGGGGTTGATCCTTCATCAACTTCAACAATGTTTTATGTTAGAGTAATAGAGTTTTTCTTATTAATTAAATCACATTGATTTAATTGTTAAGTCACTTATTATCTCTAGTTTACTTAAGTCAAACTTTGGGCATATAATAATTAATTCTTTTATTAATTATTATGATGCAACCTAAGTTTTACCTTTTAGGGTTTTGATCTCCTTTATAAAGATTGATCTCTTTGTAATAACACATGCATTCACTTTTGATAATAACAATTTATCTTTTTGCTCATCAAGAATGTCTCATTTGTGGATCTAGGAATTCCAACCTCCATAGCTTTTGTTTATCTCTTTTTGTGACAAGTGTTTGTATACAGGGGATCCTTGGGAGCTATAGAGTTGATCCTTCATAAAATTCAACATGGTATTAGAGCACCAGATCTTCATGCCCCTATTCTATTTATGAGAGGTTTAGCTTGGCTTTCAGATATGTCATTTTTCCTCCAAAGGGTTTCAGTTTTCAAAGGTGTTTTGTATTAGATCTAAGGATCACTTTTTTCGAAGTATTTTGAGCCCAAACAAACATCACGGTTGATCTCAGAGCGCTCAAAACCCCTATTTCTATATAAAATACATCCAGTTTGGATGTTGTTGAAATCTAAGGCAAAAAAAAATTGCACCAAAGCCAATATGGCTTGAGCATGCAAATCAAAGCAATGATTTTTTTAAGAGGAGCATTTTTATTGGGTAGATGTTTCTTGACAGACTTGGTTGCACTCTGCCCATTCTTGTTACCACAATGTTGGAGTTTATGTGCAGGCCTCTCTTACATCCTTGGAGACATTTTTATATTTGACTTGGTTTGGAGTTGTGTTAGCCTTTGGAGCCGATGGAAGCACATGTAATACCACACTCTAGTCTTGGCTTTCAATATATGGTTTTGTTTTGCCAACCTCGGGTCCTCTCGCATCTGACCTTATTTTGCATTTGATGGAGCAGCCCAAATCCATCAGCTTGTTCTTCATTACAAGGCACGAGCCCTATTATCCTAGTCTATTGTGTGCCTCAGACCGACGTGTTTGGGTAATTACATTTTTTTTGGTGCTATTATTTTTGGATCTCAAGCAGCTTCATCCACAACACTCTTTTAGTGCGACAACAAAGGCTTTGGTGTTGTGCATGGTTATGCAATCTCCAACACCACCACGTCAACCAAATTTTTGCCACATTTGCCTACAAAAGTGGACATTTTTGATAGGTTTGAATGAGCTTTTCTTTTGGGAGGTCGTGGTTTGTGGTAGAGTCTGCATTTTAGCTTGGTGTGATTTCTCTGGCTCCTATCTCCACAACCATTGTTTTGTTGACCCATTCAGCACAACACTTCTCATTGCGCACACAACTCAAGACTGGTTGGTATGCTACCTTTACTAGGATGCATACATGTGAAAGGGGTACATCTATTTTGGACTTATGTCACGCATTTTTGGGTCAGCAATCTCTATGCAATTTTGATTGGGAGCAGTATTTTGGGCGCCAATTTTGGCCACCACCCTTTGGAAATGGCACCAATTTTTTTTGGGATATGCACCCTAATTTATGGTCATGTGCTTGGAGTTCCAGCGCCATGTGGTTGTCTTTCCTTGGGTCTCCCACCCAATCACGCCTATTTTTTCTTTGGAAGCTCATAAAGCCTTCCATGATGTGAAATGTAGTGCCATTGCAGTCCCACATGGATCAACATGCTTTATTGGCGCCCTTTTCTTGGTTTGTGCACTAAAGTCAGGCTTCTTTTCTGGCCTATGACAGTGCCTCATGTGCTTTATACTTTGATGTTTTACTACAATTTTTTTGGCACGCTTGTTTGGAGGCCTTGTTTAGTGCATCCCAAGCTCCACACGAACCCCTTGGGTGGTTTCCCTCCAATCAACATGAACTGAAGACTATACTCCTTATTTAGTCAACGATTGTTTAGACATTTTTGATTTTTCCTCCACTTCAACGGTTTCTTTTTGACATGCAAATTTTTGGATTGATTGGGTGCCACCGGCATCCACTGATGTCCACTGGTCAACGTTCTCTAATTTGAGAGTTCAGTGGGCCCACACTTTTTTGTTCCCTCCATGTAGAAGTCTTGTCCTCTGGCAGCTATGAATATGCTATGGTGGCTTTTTGCTTTTTTGGCAAACTTTTTACCACCAGATTTTTCCAACGTAGACTTTTTTACAGGCAAAGTTTTCTAGTACTATAATCTTTTTCTGACATCTCAGTTGTTTCCAATCGTAGGATATTTTTTCCGATAGGGATCATTTTTTAGGCATTCTTTTACCTCAACGATTGTTTGACCATCAAATTTATGCTTGTCACGTGCTCATGTCAACATTGCATTAGGACTCATGTCACCCCTCCAAGCTCTATTTAGACCTACCTACACCTTTTTGCTAGTATCTCGGCCATATGAACTCTATTTTTTGCAAATGTAATATTGACGAAAAGCTAGTTCCAAGCACGTTACAATGGTATAGGTATTTTTCAGTTTTGATTCCTTTTTTATGGCTTTTTTTGTTGTCAAAGTTAAGGATTCTATTTTGCACTCTAGGAGACATATTGAGCATCTAATCTCTGATTTGGGAATTTTTTATACTATTGAAAAGGTCTTTCAGAGCTCTTTCCAGTGATGTTGATTGTTTTTCCAAATTCTTCTCCGGGCACATTCTATTCAATCTTTTGCATTATTACATTATGATGGATATCTTGGTTGTTCCTGATTTGGTGATCGATTCTGTTGCTTTAGATGATTCGTCATGGATTGTATTATATATTGCATTAGTCTTATGTCTCTTTTGGTCTATGTAGACATTTATTGTATGCATTCTTGCAAATGCATTGAGATAAAGTGTCATATTGCATTTGTATTTTTGTTTCAATTGTTTTGTCTTTTGATTCGAGCAATGTCATCTGAGGACACTCGTACAGATTATTGTAGTCTTGGGATTCACCATACCTTGTGTCTTATTGTACATGTATTACTCTGATTAAAGTGTCATGGGGGTTGATGTTTTGTCTTTGTTTGTCATCTTCCTTTGTCCAATGAGTTTCCCTTCTGTGACATTAGTTACATGATGTGTTTGAGATTGATCACTTTAGTACACACATATGTACTCTTTTGTGCATCTTGATCATGGTTCCTTGACATGCAATTCTTTTGGGGCACTTTTCCAATTGTCTATCACCTCACCCTTGTTTGCATTAGGGAGGGTTCTTTTGTTGTTTCTCATTCTTCCTTGGTTTGATGGAGTGACCTTTGTATTCAATTTTTTTTGCTATGTACTAGGCAGATGCAGTGGCTAGGTACCTATGCATTTCAATAAGATGGATCATTTACCATATAGACACTCTTCTTTTTGGTGCTACTTTTTTTGCAGTCTTTCATGTTCTATTGATTAGCTCTTCAAGCTTTGGTGTTTCATGTCATCTGTGTCTTTGAGTTCAGTTGTATGTCTTTGTATGCCTTCTAATTCGAGTAGTGTCTTCTATTTTGGCTGAGTTCGATGCTCACCCATTCAGACTTGCAGCCATTTTTCACTTGATCTGGTTTCTCCACCGTCTTCGTGGCTGACTCGGAGGAAGGCCAACACAGATACCCTTATTTAGCCTACTGCTCCTCAGTTGCTATTGTTGACGTCGATCTTGCCACTAGAGCCCGCAGTTGGTATGCTCGGGCTACTATCCTATTGAGTTCAATGGGGATCGACATTGATCATCTTCCTCCCTACCAGTTCTCATTGGATGCCCCTGCTCATCTACTCCCTTCTCGCTAGGAGTTGAACAGGCATGTCAGGCTTGACATTTACAAGAAGTATATCACACGGACCTGGGTGGATCCTCCAGGGGGACTACGTCCAAGGATGGCTTTCTACGATGAGCACTTCTTAGTTATCCAAGATGGGATTATTGTACGCCCTGAGTACTTACATAGATACTGGACTCACGCACTGTGTATCTCCCTTGGCTCCTTTAGGGTGGGCTCGCACAAACTCCGAATTCAGGTTGATCACCATATTGCTAGAGAGGATCAGGTGTGTACACTTTGTACCTTAGCAGAGGCAGAATCTAAGATTCATTTTCTTTTCAGATGCCCCATATACTACGAGATTAGAGGGAGATTTTACTGTCTGTTTAGAGATTGCAGATCCCTCTTGAATTTTTTCAAGTACACCAATCAACGTTGCATTGCACTCTATCTCTGCGAGTCCTTACAGCTTCGTGACCATACTTTACAGCTTTCATTTCCCAAGAGTCAAACCCAGGCACAGCTTATCACGACCTTCTTCTCGCCCTTAACTCCAGCTCGGGGTGTGAAGCGACCGTACAGTTTCCCTAACATGAGTTGTTCAAGATCGGTGAGACCTTGCAGGGGACCTTTTTGCCAACAACACTCCTCTCATGGCACTCAACTTCATCACAGGGCTTCTGGTAGCCACACAGATCAGTCACTATTGGACTTTTTCCCTATGAAGACGGATACCTAATCTTTTCCATGATGTTTCCTACTTTCTTCTTCTTTTGTTGTGCTTATTCTTTTTTGGACACCGTTTGGTGCTCCGTTTGTCTACTTTTTCCTTGTTGTAAGCTTCCAATCCCATAGACCCACATTGTGGTCTTTTGTTGGACATTAATAAATTTATCTTATCTATGAGCACTCATGCAAATTATAATCTTCTCTACCTAGTTAGGTTTTATTTCAATAGAGATTCTTCGGATTAGTAGTTACTTTTGATAGAGTTTTGCAGCTTCTACACGCGTTATTGGTGTTTTTTGGAATCATCTTTTGTTCCCATCTTCTGAGACATTCCCTAGTTTGGAGTCTTCTTAGTCCTTCACTAGTTCTTTTCAACATTGTTTCCATCTCTTTTTGGAGTAGGGCTTTTCTCATGTGGTTTTCTCTATTTCTCCTATTTTTAGATATTTGGTTGTGCTTAGGTACCTCATCATGCTTTGTTGTCGGGACCCAAATTTTCTTTCAATAGTAGTTTCTAAGTTTTTAGCTACTCTCTAAGTTTATCTTAAGGGGGGTGTTAGTGTAATAGAGTTTTTCTTTATTTATTTAAATCAAATTGATTTAATTATTATGTCATTTATTATCTCTAGTTCACTTCTAAACTTTGGGCATATAATAATTAATTATTTTATTTTTTATTATCATGCAAACTAGGTTTTACCTTTTAGAGTTTTGATCTCCTTTATAAGGATTGATCTTTGTAATAACACATTCATTAACTTTTAATAATAGCAATTTCCTTTTTTTGCTCATCAAGAATGTCTCATATGTGGATCTAGGAATTTCAATCTCCATAGTTTTTGCTTCTCTCTTTTTAGGACAGATGTTTGCATGTAGGTGATTCTTGAAAATTGTGGGGTTAATCCTTCATCAACTTCAATATTTTCACTACAGAGAAAAAAGTCATAGGGCTTATGAATGTCCTCAAAGCCGAATAGGGACATGTAAGAGAACTAAAGGTCTTACCAAATTTGTGTAGGTGGATTTAAATGTCAAGTCATCACATTCTGAAGATGTTGAAAGACGAGAAGTTCTAGTTAGTAGATGAGTCTTTTTGAGTGGTGAGAATGAACCTGAGCAAAGGAAGAGCTTGTTTTACACTAAGTGCAAGTGTGAGGGTAAGTTTTGTGAAGTGATTATCAATAGTGGAGGCACTGGCAATTTCTTGTCAAAGGATATGGTCACAAAGTCAAAGATCAAGAGGTAGAATCACCCACGTCCATGTCGAATTGCCTATGTGCAAGATGACCCCAAGGTCATGATCAATGAACATTGCTTGGTAAAGTTCAAGATTGGGAGATACCATGATGAAGAACTATGCAATATCATACTCATGGATGCATCGCATATACTGTTGGGTAGGTTGTGGCAATTTAATAGGTGTGTTGTACATGATGGTCATGTGAATGCATATTCCCTTACAAAGGATGGAGTAAGACATAAGATAAAGCCCTTGAAGGACATAGAAGAAAAGGTATGTAGTAGTGGTATAATATCTTTATTGATGGAAGGAAGTACCTAGAAGGTTTGAGGCATGAGCATGTGTGTTTTGTTATAGTTTCAAAAGTTGGTAAAAAAGAATTAGAAGTAAGAAGCCAGTTTTATAAATAAGAAAGTACATAGAATGACACCAGCAGAAAGTGAAGAGTCAAACAAACAAGTACATGAGTTGTTATAGAAGGGGTTGATTTGAGAGAGTATGAGCCCATGTGTTGTACCAATAGTATTACCACCAAAGGAGCATGGAAAATGGAGGATGTGCACAGATTATAGGGCTATCAATAAGATCACAATCAACTACAAATTTCTCTTGGTGAGGATAGATGATATTATGAATTGTTTGAACAGAGTTGTGTATTTTGAAGCAATAGATTTGAAGAGTTGATGTCACTAGATTCAGATTGGAGGAGGTGAAAGGTAGACTACATTCAAGACAAAAGAAGGGTTTGATGAGTAGTTAGTCATATGCTTGTTGGGCTAACCAATGCACCAAGAGCATTCATGTGGCTCACGAATAAGCTATTGAAAGAATTTTTAGGTAAGTTTTTCAGTATTTACCTAGATGATATTTTGATCTTCAACAAAACATTAGAGGAACATATAATACATATTCATAAGGTGTCTCAAAAGTTAAGGGAAGAGAAATTGTTGATTAATTTGAAGAAGTACAGTTTTGTGAATAAGTTAGTATGTATGGGGTTTGTAGTTTTAACAAAAGGTCTAAAAATGGACCCAAAGAAGCTAATGGTTATCCTCGAATGGCCTACTCCAAGGAGTGCTACCGAAGTAAGATCTTTTCATGATTTGGCTAGCTTTTACAGAAAGTGTATCAAGAGTTTTAGTAGTGTCTATGAACCCTTACTAAAACAATGAGAGGGGATAGAAAGGAGTTTATGTGGACTACAAGAGCGGAAAAGATTTTTTGAGTCGTTGAAATAAAAAATTGACAAAACAACTTGTTTTAGCATTTTCCAAATTTTAATACGGTGTTTCAAGTAAACTATGATCCTAGTGGTACTGCATTAGGAGTTATTTTAAGCCAAGAAGGTAGATTTGTTGCTTATTTTAGCGAGAAGTTGAATGATGGCAACACAAATTTTCATTTATAATATTTTTTTAAAAAAATTGTATGTTATAAAAGTAGATACATTATCTTCTTCCTAAGGAGTTTGTTTTGTATATTGATTATCAAACTTTACAATATTTGAATAGTTAAGGAAAGTTGAATTAGAGGCATTTGAAATGAGTTCAATTTTTGTAGAGACATTTATGCAAATTAGGGTTGTTGGGTGAAAGAAACTCAAGAGTTTGTATCCAAAGGATCCTTAGTTTGGTAAAGCTTTGAAAGGTTGTACAAAACCTCTTGCACTAGACAAAACCAAGTTGTCGGAGTTCATCATCCAGGATAGTATGATATTCAAAGGAAGTCAGTTGTACATTCTAAGAAGTTCTCTCAGGGAAAATATCATCAAGAAGATAGTGGAGGGTTGGTTGCACATTTAGTCAAGATAAAATCATGGCTATATATAGTGAGAATTATTATTGGGCATAGTTGCAGCAAGGTGTCAAAATGTTTGTACAGAGTTGCAGGGTATGTCAGATAGAAAAAAATAGAAAGATAGAATACATGATTATATCAGTCATCACATGTACCAGAGAAGTCATGGGAGGATATCAATATGAACTTTGTTCTTGGTTTATCAAGGACTCGGTGCATACATGATTCAATTTGTATAGTAGTTGACAAGTTTTCAATGATGGTACATTTTATTCCTTGCAAAAATACTAATGATTATGTTTACGTGGAAGAATTGTTTTTTAGAGAAGTAGTGAGACTACATGGTCTATTAAATAGCATAGTTTCATATTGAGACACCAAGTTTGTTGGGTGCTTTTAGCACACATTTTGGAAGAAGTCAAAGACAGATTTGAGGTTCATCTCATCACATCATCCACAATTTAATGCACAAACAGAGGTGGTGAAGAGGAGTTTAAGAATTTTCTAAGATGTTTGATTGGGGATAAGCCAATGGGATGGGAGTTCATTTTACCACAGTTTGAATTCACATACAATACTTTTGTCAATAGGAACACTAGTAAGGCAACATTCCAGATAGTATATAGAAGTAGTCCCACAAATGCTTCTAAATTGAGGAAGTTAGACAAAAAGGAGATGAGGAGAACATTTGAAGAACATCCATGAGGAGGTGAAGAAGCACATTGCCAAAATGAATATACAGTACGAGGCTAGGTCATATGAGAAAAGAAGTCATAAAGAATTTTAGGTTGGAGATGAAGTCGTGGTTCATTTAAGGAAGGAGAAATTTCCAATAGGAACATATAATAAGTTGAAATTGGACCATGCAAGACATTAAAAAAACATGATTTAGGAAATGTCTATGAGGTAGAGTTTCCCAATGCACTGAATATTCTACTGGTTTTAACATTTTAGATCTGTCAGAGTACCATGAAGGGGGTATTGAAGATGAGGTCAAAAAAGCACGATGGGGTATTCCAACAACTACTTCGACTACAAAAGAGATTAAAGATGTACTAGAGAGTTGTGTTAGCAAGAACACAAAGAACAAAACATATAAAGAATATATGGTCAAATGGAAAGGACGATATGTATAAGATTCATCATGGTATACAAGAGAGGGGGTTAGCCATCTTGGTTTCCCTCTAACACCTGAGATGTGACAAGGTCACTTAAAAAATTGCTCTGAGTGTTTGATGAAGGAGCATCCTAGGTGTAGAGGCAATCTTGCATCACACAAAAATATTTATGTTTCTATCTTTTTTAATAAGGGTTGCTTTACCACAAAGTTACTATATGAGGGAACTTATTATTTTTAGTAAGTTGGTCATGCAAACTCAAATTGTTCTAATTCCACAAGTGGAAGGTTCATCTTAAATATATTGGTCTATCAATTGAGACTCATTGTCATACCATCTAAATTGCCTAAGTTATTGAGGATTTTTGGTACAAAATCTTTGAGCTCCATTTGGAAGGCCTAAGGCTCTAAAAGAAGGTCGAACCTCCAATCGATGACAATTCACAATCATGACGTTGTAGATAAGGAGTTGGCATTTTTGAAAAGTCTTTATCATATGATCAATCGAGTTTACGATTTAAAATATATGGCCTTTGGAAGTTGCGCTAACATAAATTATAGTTTGAAATTATTTTGAGCAAACTCTTGTAATAAAATGTGAAAAATAAAATAATTTAGGGTTGGTCATCCTTAAGGGTTAGGGCTAAATTTCTAGAACCTTTCCAAGAGGTAGAAAATTACCCATATAATCAAGGCTCGTAGGGTTGTCTAGGGAAGTTCTATGTAGTTGTTCATAGCTCTATCTTACAAAATATTGTAAGGAAATGTCTATGCAACTTTGCATGTTATATTTCTAAAATTTGTACTTCCATAACTTTTGGAGATAATAAGCTCATTTTTTGTTTTTCCAATTTGTTGTTTCTCTATTTTTATTATATGTCTGTGGTATTAAGGGGAATGTAATGCTCTAAAGTCGATCTTTGTCCAGAGGTGTTGTCTATCTAGAAGTGTTCCTATTTAGAGGTATTTTCTACTTGGAGGTAATGCTCTGATACCAGTGTTAAGTTTCAAAGGTGCTCTTTGTCCAAAGGTGTTTCTATTCATAGATGATTTCGATTTGGAAGTGACCTCGGTTCAAAGGTGACCTCAGTTCAAAGGTCGCTTTGGAAGGGAGTTAAAGGTCGCATGGAATGAATTCAAGGGTTGTATCGAAGGAAATTGATGGCCGCATAGAATGAAAGCCAAAGACCACACGGAAGGAAATTGGAGGCCGCACAAAAAGGAAGCTAGAGGCCACAAATAAAGGAAGTTGGAGGCCACACGAAAGGAAGCCAAAAGTTGCACGAAAGGAAAGAAAATACTTACACAAATAAATAAAGTGTTGTACGGGATAAAATCTACTATCCAAAAATTCCAATGGATTCCAACGTTATATGTCAAATAAGATAACATTAAAACACTAATTCACAAGATATATGCCAAAGAATAATAGATGTTGAATATAGATATTCGCCAATTATACTCGTACAAAAAGATGACACAACGTTATATGACAGATAAGATAACATTACAACACCAATTCACAAAATATATGCCAAAGAATAATAGACGTTGAATATAGATATTCACCAATTATATCCATAGAAAAAGATGACACTTTAAATGTGTTAGATCTCAAGCAAAGTAATACAGAGAATCAAAATAGGGTGAGAGTTAAATCCCACCAAAACTGAACTAGCCAAGTACAAAAGGTCTTCCTCTTCTGAAATGACAAACAATACAAAATTCAAATAGAAATTTGCAACACAAAGAAATACTCCAAATCACATATCTAAACAACTTCCTACATGTCGCACATAAATACCCCTTCAAAGAAAACTCTCAAGGATTTACAAAATATGTTGACATGATAACAAACACTTGTGACCAAAATAAAAGATGGGCACAAGATATACATAAATCAATCAAAATCCCAAATACAACTTTTATTTTATTAATTTGGGCCCCACATTTCTTAATTAAAGTTCCTCTTGGTTTTTTCTATTATATAATTTAAATTCTAGGAACAATCAATTAATTAATTTAATTTAATTATTACAATAAAATCTGGGAACATCACAAATCCTCATCACCCAAACATTTCTTGTCCCCAAGCAGTTCGCTATCCAATCCATACCATCAGCTCCCAAATCCCAAATCAAATACTCAAGTACAACATGTGAGTTGACATCAAACCTCTATTGCAACACACAGTCATCCAACCTTTGTTGCACTACTCTGATATAAACATTTTTGTCCCCTTTACGACAATACCAATGACGCCAATCAATGAAATCCTTCTCGTCATCATCATGTTCAAAAATCTCTTTGAGTATGGTCATAGGCACAAACGTTGGCACTAGCACAAACTTGGCCATTGATCACAACAACTACTATTATATTCCTAAGCGGCAAATGCCCTTTGGATAAATCTTGTAAAATATTCCTAACAAACAAAGCCTCAAACGTGAGTAGCTCATTGAAGGATGAGAGCTTTGGCTGTGAGTACCTCATCAAAGGGAATCTCAACATAGAGACAATTGATGACATTATGCAAACCGTACAAGTAGGTTGTACAATCAAAGAGCCAATGTAGTCTTATTGACTCTTGGATCCAATGTTTAGAGTGTGAAGGTTTTATGTTTAGATGTAGGGCCATAATATAAGCTGGAAAAATCAAATCTAACAAACCCTCCTAGTAGAAAGATGCTTTGTTGTAGCATTGTACTATCGTTGAGATGCCTCCATCCAATGGCAAAGTCCACTCAAATAATACTGTTGCTAGGAGCTTGCCTTATCAAGGCTTACAAATTCATTGTTAAATATACCTTGTTAGAGGGTTTTCCTCCATTTTTATTTACTTTGCTAAGAGCAACCTTGCTAAAGGACTTCAACACTCTAATCTAAAGGTTTTACAAAAGACCAATTAAGGTCACCTTTTCAAGGGGTTTAAAGATTTACAATGGTAAGAAGGTAACAACAATAAATATGATTTGTATCCTACAAATGGTAAAAAAACAAAATTTGGCGCACATTTATATTTTTAAATGCCTTGCATGTTGTCACATTCCTATAGAAAAAAACAACCAAATTAGAGTCAACTACAAAGAAAGGTATTCTTATTGGGTACACCAAAACTTCTAAAGCTTATCGGGTTTACATTCTTTCCCTTAAAAAATAGGAAGTGAAGTTCAAATATGAGATGATCAAGAGAAACATAGAAATTGTCAACTTCCTTTTCCTATAATAGAGGAAAAGTAGGGCAGCTAAGCATACTTCGAGAGATGGCCAAGAATATGCCAATGATTCATGAGATTCAATCAAACATTGAAAGGCTCCTAGACATAATGAGTGAATTGATTGAAGTGAAGCCTTCCAACTTCCAAGCACCCAAGTAATGGAAGGATGCTAAGATTGAAGAGTTATTTTATATCATGAAGAATAACATGTAGGGGGTGACACCACAACCAAAGGTAAGTTTGTGGTGGTCTCTAAATAGTTGTACAAGATTAAGGATGTTGAGTATGGCAGGGTGGAAAAGTTTCAAACTCATTTTGTTGCTAGAGGGTTTTCTTAAAAGGGAGGAATTGATTGTCTTGCTCCAATAGCTAAATGCTCTTCCATAAGATTTATAATTTCTAGTGGCACAGACGAGTTAAAAAACTCACCATATTGATGTTGAAACATTTCTCAATTGACTAATTAAGCAAGAGATTTAGATATAACATCTTTAATATTTGAAGCACATGAGAGGGGTTCTCATGTTTGCAAGTTGAAAAGAGCATGGTATGCATGGTATGTACCTAAGCAAGCTACAAGGGAGAGGCATCAAACTTCAGCAAGAGGGTGTTGATGACTTGTTTCTCAAAGGATCGAAGGTGCTCATACCACATTGCAAACAAAGTTATGCATGAAAGATCAAGATTAAGGATTTGGGATTGATGCACTACATTTTGGAATTACTTTAGTGGCAAAAAGAGGGAGAGAGGTGATTGAAGATGGAGGACTTGTAAAGCCATGACTACACCACAATTGGAAGATGGTTACATACAAATAGATAATATGCTCTCTTATGTATCTAGTCAATACTACCACCCTTGGATTTAAAAAAACAACTTTGACTATTTAATACTTTTGATCTAAGAATTAAGCTTAATAGGTGATGTTTATGCGCTCTTAGTTGATACGAGGCCAAGTTTTTCTTTTGCAATAAACTCTCTCGATGCCAAACCCTCTACAAGTTACATCACAATCTTTGAGAATCTAGTACTTCATAGCAAATCAAAACAAATTGAGATCAAGTCATCAACGATCGTGAGAAAAAGGGAATATAACAAATTGTTCTTCAATTGGGCCACTTTAGTTAGGTTAAGGCTTTCTACTATAGGTGTAGAACACCTTCCATAAGAATTGGATCACCACTTTACCTTTGACACTAATTTACCTTCCCACCTGACTGCTGTACCCCTTTTTCCTAGTACTCGAGCAAAACCTTGTCCCCTTGTAATCCTCCGATATTATAGGGAGAAACACTTCTTGATTATCACCTTTAACAAGAACCACAACCTTAATTATTGCTGCTGCTATGTCCTAACCTAAGGGCCTGTGCTCCCACAATCTTCATTTTTCTTTAACCTCAATAGTGCCAATAGCAGAACCTGGTAGTACCTCCCTATCGTCCCCCCACCAACAAGGTACTGATGCTATGTGAAGTTGGGCGCTCTTTCTGCAGATCAGACCCTTAAACAGTGAAACAACCTAAAGCCCTTCTGCTTCACCCCTTTCTTTTCCACCGGATATTTCTACTTATCATTATTTATTGGTAAATCAGATTTCCACAACAGAAAATTTCAATGGCACTAAGTTATCTCCATCATGCCGAAGAATACGGACTCATTTTTACTGGGCGCACCCACAATGCAAATTTGAACATGGACCATGCTGATGATGCTGCTTAGAATATTACAAATCAGACGTTTTGATGATCCTGAGTGCTCCACATACTCTGCTAACCTCCGTATTACAATGGTTCCCTCCTGGCTTCCATTCTCAAAGTAACATGATTGATAAGCCTGTGATTTCCTTTTTCATCCAGACTGCTGAAAGCAGCATCATATTCCTGGAACGAAGGAGAGTTTTGTTTCTGATTATAAAATATTGTTGCGTTTCTCTCAACGCTTTCTATCCTTCCGGCCCAACAATCCCCCATCACAAACGATCAATCCTCAATAGATTGCAATAAAACTAAGAAACTACACCCTCAACATTGACCAATCAGCTACAAAGGTGCGAGACCAGCACAAACACAGCCTCCTTTCTACTTTCCCAGCTTACAGATTCGGCCACCTTGTTCTATTATTCAAGTCTAATCTGCTTAACGGACAAGACTCTACCGTCTTATTCTATTATCCAGACCCAGCTGAAAGTAAATACGGTACTGATGACAATTAGCTTCTTCTCAACAACACATGGCAGCACTATTTAAAATGTCGGCAAACTCCTAAATGACATCCTGTCAAGACAGACTATTTCCCCATATCAAGAATTCAACCCATAAAATATTCCTCAGCATCTTCTCTTTAGTCCCAACTATCTCTGATCTCACCGTAAAAGGGAGAGAATCATTTGAATTTGCTACCTAATGCCGGACACCTTTTTTAGATATGATACATAATATTTGTACCAATTGTTAGGATGAAGCTCCAACACACAAGGCACGTCACCAACGCATTGAATTAGTCTCTCTGCAAGGACTATACAAACAGGATTTGAGGTTCAGCTACACTAAATTTAACAGATATTCACTGAAAGCTATCTGAGCTGCTGCAATATTAGGAAAGTCATATACCACTTCAAATGCCTCTATGCAATCCCTGTCAGTTAGATCTAAGACTGATTTGGCATACGTTTAATCTGTTCCTCTATTACGGTCAAAATTCACCTACTAAGATCAATCTCCAGACTCTTGTACATAGCAAAGATCGATGTATCATAAAAATATACCACAAAAAAAACAAACCAATTGACATGTAGATAATACTTGTAGCAACAATTCCATTAATTATATATTTTGTAAACTTAGCCAATGCATATATCGCTATCAAAATCTCCTCATTAGTAGAGGATGGATGTTACTATCTTTCTATAATGCCCTTTTTGGGTATTTTACTATTTTTTGTACTGCGGTCTGAAATTTGGTTAACCTTGCACTGCATCAATATTCATATCTTGTTTCTACAAAGATTCTATGGTGAATCTTTTCCTGTTACCTCTTCCAAACATCTTTCACATCCTTAACTGACCAATGAAAATTCCGACTTCTCCAAAAAAAAAATCTTGATAATGATTATGAATATGATTAAACTCTGCAACATATACTTGTTCTCAATGAACCATCCTATAAACTTTTTTGAAGTGCTAGGGATGTCAAAAAGAATGAGAAATTGTTGAACCGGGAGAGAGAGAATTCAAATCAATCCTTGGACCAATTATCTAATGTGTTTTAAAACTTTTCCAACTTTTAGATCTTCCGGAGAAGGTAGGTCTTGTCTAAGGAATTGCTGTAGGCAGCAAAAACATTATCTGGCGTAAACCATAACTTAACATGTGGCCTAATCCTAATGACTATCGCACCGTAGATTATATTAGTCATAAACTACGGTGCGATAGTCATTACCAATTTCAGACCATAATTCATGGGCCACTTTGAAAGAGATAGAGAGATGAAATGATAAGATAATAAAAGACTAAAAGAGTAAATAAATTTATATTTATATTTTGGATTGATCATAAACTTTGTAAATACAATAAGTGTACAGGTTAGACTTAACGGACTTGAAACTATAGAATATAATTCGTGAGTGACACGGTGTATAAGGGACAAAGCTGATATAGTCAACAAGATATAATCCATAATCGAACGCAGAAAGATCGCGTTTGGTTACAAGGGCAATAGAAAAGGAATACTCTAGAATAAATGAAGTGACCAGAAACCCAAATCAATAAACTTCAAGAATTGCAATAAAGAATAAGTCAAATATATCTATATATAAAAATATTGGCGTCAGATAGGAGCGAAAGACTTTTGAGCAGATAATAATCACAAAACTGCTGTGCAGTCATTTCATCTGAACTATGCTGTACATCACTCGCCAAACTGTAAATTTTTCAAGGCCGGGTAACATAAAACGAGACATACAATCTATGCATCAAGACATTGGCGTCAGCTAGGAGCGAAAGACTTTTGAGCAGATAATAATCAGAAGATTGCAATGCAATCATTTCATTTGAACTATGCTTTGCATCACTCGCCAATCCGCATTTATAAATTAAAAAACCCTTAATATCCTACAGAAAGAAAAAATGTTTAATAAAAAGGGATAACAGACCCATGGAAAAACAATTAAAAAGCGCATTTACTAAACAAAACCCTAAACCGTTGCCCTAATCCTACCTACCATGACAAAGATTCAACTTCCAAGCCTCAGTGATATTTGATCGTCCTCAGACCCATTTGGATTTGCAGATAGATAACGCAGTAAATGATGCATCATCGACTGGAACTTTAACCAAAATACTGTAAATTTAAGTTGTAAGGCATCTCAGTGAAAAAAAGCCCATCGTAAAAAGTGTCTTCATAGGAAAAGAAATCCCAATCAAAGCGCAAGGATAACGAAATCATCCCTGATGCCTTTCTTCCTTCTAACCCACAAACTGTAGAAATTAAAAAGAAAAGCACGACTTACGCATTACGTAAATCATGCGCGACCATCCTGGCTGCGAGAAAACAACACACAGATCGCGACAGTAATAACAGAGCACATAATAATGCGCTGAACATCGCTCAGGAACACTTCGTTGAGGATTGCGCTACACCAATTTATGTATGTAATTTACGCGCAACATTAGGGTTAGGGTTAGGGTTTGCAACATGAGGCTCGAGAGAACTAGAAGTTTGCCGTTGGCCTAGCAGTTTGCTGCTCTAATATATGTATCTAGCGTAATAATACTACCGTCCAATCCCTACGATAAATATATCTTAGGGGAATAAGAATAAGGGCCCGTTTGGTGAGCGGAATAGGAATACGTATTCTGGAATACATATTTCAAAAATTGTGAATTCCTTGTTTGGATGCACCAAAATGGGATTGGAATAGGAAGCAAAAATGAAATACGTATTCCATTTTTTGCCCAAAAATGAAGTTTTGCAATTCCACCAAAATAGGTGGTATTGGAATACGTATTCCTATTTCATTTTTTTTTATTTTAGAAAACATAAATTTTCGGGTCCGCGAATTCCCATCAAATATTCGCTGAACCAAACGGAGAACAGGAATATGTTCTATTCCAGAATACGTATTTCGGAATACGTATTCCTATTCCGCTCACCAAACGGGCCCTAAGGGAATAGGTATTTTGGAATAGAAAATAAGAATACGTATTCCTATTCTTGTTTGGTTCAGTCAGAATTTAATGGGGAATTCATAGACCGAAAAAATTATGTTTTCTAAAATAAATAAAATTAGAATAAGATATGTATTCCAGTTCCACTTATTTAGATGGAATTCACATTGCAAATACTCATTTTTTAGTCAAAATTGGAATATGTATTCCTATTCACAATTCCAATTTGGTGCACCCAAATGGAGAATTTGAAATTTTAATGATTTACATATGCTTGTTCTACTCATATTCATGTTGTCAAATGTGTTAAGTAACATGGATCATTTTCTACTGCCAATTTGATTGATGTCTTCCAAATGCAGATTTGAAGACTCGTACATATGAGAGGAGACATGTCTCTACAATTAATCATTATTAATTAATAAATAACCATGTGTAAAACTTAGCTTTAAGCATATATGTAATATTAATATATTAACCATATATGTAAAATATTATTATATGTATAATGTATAATATATATTATATTAAGATACTTATCTTAAAGATGATTTACCATCAACAAGGTATCTCATGATAAAATTAATCTAACAAAAGCTATAATCTTAACACTCGCTCTTAGCTAGGGAGGATTTATAGAACACATTATGCTCTCAAGAACAAGAAGAGATATTATCTCAGTATGATATTCAATTCACTATGAAACTAAATTTATCACCTTTAACAATACACAATTGAAGCAATTTCCATTACTTTAAAAAACACCACCTTATGTGTGATCTAGAGTAGCAACTATGGTGCCTGATAAGATCCGACCTATTGGTCTGATTTTCCACTTACCCAAAGATTTTGAAAATTATAAGTAAAAATCATGAAAGAATTGTAGTTACCTTGCTTAGGGTTTCTAATTTTGGTCTATCCTTGTAAAACCCTACGTCAAAATATTCTATCGTTGAGATCAATAGAAACCCTTTTCTCAAAATTGATTTTAAAAGTCCAAAATAAGGATATGTAATTTGTTTAATATAGCTTATATCCTTATGATATACGATAATGCTTTCACATTATTATTTCATGGCTTTCTATATGCTTAAGTCACGATGTTGCAAAGTCTTCATTTTCTGCAACATCACACATCCTTGCTCACTAATCATTTTGAAGGTGGCGAGGGAGCAAAATGGCTTGTGTTAGGCACTATGCGGCTTCACAACAGTTAGTGGCAACTTTTGTTTTCAAGTTGTGAATGGGCGAAAAGAGTATAAGTGCAAGGTCGCAGGTCCTCCAAACTTCATTTTTTTCAAAGTGGTTACTGTGCGAACAAAGGAAAGTAGTCAATATAAAGGTTAATCGCATGTTCGCATGTAAAATCTAGCTGGATTCTTCTAAGTTTGTGAAACAATGAAGGGAGGACATGTATCCAAATATGCCCAGATGGTAAAGTCAAATCATAGACACATGGATTGGTCTATGACACGTGGCAAAGAAATCTGACTTATGTGCATGATCACATGGTTAAGTCGCCAAGATAGTCTTCAAGTCGCGAGATTGTGAAGGATATATGGCAATCAAAAGAAATGTCCATTGCTTGTTCGCAAAGGTTTAAGCATAGTTGAAGTTTCAAAGTTATGAGGAGGTGATCAAGGTGATCATGCAGTCAACTTTTATACCTTTGCACCATCGTTGGAGTTAAATTTTAACTCACAGGGAAGGTGGCGAAGTAGCGAATGTAGTACATCGCACTATCACAAGTTCTAACCCCAGTTAGTAAGTTGACGTTGCAAACAGGCGAAAGCAAGATCAAATGGTTAAGGTTGCATGGCACCTCATGTTTGCAAGGATTATTGTAACAGATCAAAATTGAAGTCATGATGCTACGATGAAAGAATAACGGCTAGATAAAACAATAAGCGCAACATTGCACGGTTAATATAAGTATCTTGTTAAAATGTTGCGAACTTACAAAGTGCTAAGAGGTGAAGCCCTAGTCGCATAGTCACAGGAATTAGTCTTAAGGCATAAAACGGCTTTTTCAATGGAAAAGTCTGAGCTGGATAAGAATGTGATGAGTTGGATGTACAAAAAATTGAAAAAATACAGATTTGGCCAGTTCTTCAAGAAATTGATAAGTTTTGAAGCGTGCCACTCTTAAATGTCAATTAAAGCCACACCCTCATTACATAAACTAATAAAGTCTGAATAGCAAGAGAATTTTCATTACCGTTTTCTCAAGTTGTCCATTTTTTTGAGCAATTTTCAAGTGCAAAGTGATATCTAATAATTCCACAGGTAGTAATTGAGCAACCAAATGCACCACCGAAGGTTCCAAGCATATTTGTAGAGGAGTGGATTCACATTTTGCCTAGTTCAAATAATGCGTAGAAAGCAAATGATTTGATATTCAAAAACCCATATGCATTGTGTAGAGATGTAGAAGTACCTAATAGAAATGATAGAGATGGGAATGAATTGTTTTGGTTCTTCTACAGGAATAGAGCATCAAATCTTCTAATTTGTAACCCATGGGCAAGAAACTTAGGCAAATCAATCATGCCTAAAGTGTTTGTAGATGTCGACCTAGTGAAAGCCCTAATCAAATGTTATAATCCTATCAACAAGGCATTTCATAGGAAGGATAGAAGTGTTTTCTTATCCCTGGACAAGGAAACGGTTATAGAAGTTTTCGACTTAGAAGGACCTATGTCAATGTCCATAAAGGTGGAGAAATTAACTAAGAATTTCAAAAGTCACTAGAATTTCTATATGGGCCAAGACATGACCATGCATATTCCATCTGCATAGAAGAATGTGGGAAACATTCCAAAGAAGAAAGATCTTGACAAATACATGCCTTTGGAATTCTTCAAAAGATATTTTCAAAACACTGTGTTTGGAATCAACAAAGTCCTAGGTTTAGATGGAACTATGGAAGCACTAGGAGGACATTATATTATGGCCTTTAATATCCAAGACCCAAATCATAATATAGATTGTGATAGGTTATGATTTTGTGGATTATATCATTAAGAGTACCCATAAGGAGATCACTACTACTTAGCAGGGAGACTTGGCGAATTTCAATTTCCACCATTATTCCCTACTCATGTACATGATCCTATTCAAGAATTCAAACATATTTGATCAGAGTTTTTTTAAGTCTACTCAAGAATGGGGAGAGAGATTGCCAGTACAAAGGTGGACAAGGGTATGGAAAATGTTTTACCCTTATTCTAATGTAACTACTTTTTATGATGATTCTATTTATCTAGTATTAAAAATGATATGGATGATAATTGAAAGAATCCCTAGGAGTGTAAGAAAGGTTGTCAAACCTAATATGTGTTTTGATGATGGAAAACAATTAACTTGTGATCGGGATAGTGTCTATTTGAAGAGTATAATATTATTAGGGTTTTTGGATGCCCCTAGCCACCCCATAATTTACCTAAATATGTACCTAAAAGATTAGGATTTGTGAAGGTATTTTGGCAACTAATTTCTTTAAACAGAGAGTACTTAGGCAAAGATGTTAAGAAAGGAACCTTCCTTTGTAGATGTACCAAAGTAGGAGATTTTGAGATTGGAAAGAATTCCATTGAGGGAACAAATGAATTTTTGAGAAGATATAAATTCCCAACTAGGCCAGCTAGGACTTATGATCCTTTCAATGTAGTTACACATGCCCTAAAGAAAATGAGAGGATATACCTTGCCGCCTACAAAACCTATATGGGAAGAGGATGTCATTGCTGACAAGATGAATGAAGATGTGTGTAGAGAAAGAATGGTTTAGTGATACTATCAGTTTTGAGTATGAGATGAAAAAGGAAAATAAAAGTTTCAAAGGTTTTTATCCTGATGAGGATCATTGGTCAAAATTGGAAAAGTGTGTGGCAAACTTCAATGAATTAGTAGCCCAAGTTCCAAAGACAATCAGAAAAAGCATTGACCCTGAGTACTCAGATGATGAGATTAATGTTGAAGTCTTTGACGAGGAGGACCAAGCTGAAGCAGAAGAGGCTGAGGAAGATGTTCTTGAGAGTTCTAAGTGGGCAGAATAGAGACATAAGAAGCAAAAAATGGTTGAATTACCTAAAAAAGCCCAACAAAAGGTCCTTCAAATCCTACCAAGAGGTAGTAAGTACTTTGATGACATAAGGAGGAGATATTTAATATCTTAAGCTTCTGAGGATGAGCAAAGAGCAAAGAGGTTGCAACTAGAAGCTCAAATGATAGATGACAATATTATAGATGCTTGTGAATTCATCAAAGATGATAATTTTATAAAAATTGATGAGTTCAAGATTTTTCTATTTAAAGTAAAACAGAGTGAACTTTCCCTACAAATGAAGCTAGGGGATTCTGAAGAGGTAGCTATTGGACTAGTCAAAAGGCTACAAGAATATGACCTTGCTAGTGAGAACCTCACTGTTGAGGAGGCAAGGGAGTTGATAATGAGGAGTGGTATGATTGTTTGTCTAGGATGGGATTGTAGTTCGTCCTTTTTACTATATCAAATGAGAAAACAAGATAATACAATCTCATTTGAAGATGAGAATCAATATGGAGAACTGAGAGCGTCAAGCTACAATATAGATGCTTAAACGATGGCAATTTGGAGTATGGCTCCTAAGCATGATAAGCCTACCCTGATGGAAATCAAAGAATCCCCTAAGCGAAATGTTATTTTCTGGCATGTCCAATCTACCTCCAGTGATTAGATTTTTGGATTGCATAATTCAATTGGATTGATGAGTAAAATCATGATGGATACCTTCAAGCTCAATTAGAACAAACATACGAGAGATATCTAAGAACAAAGAGGAGCCATGAAGAGGAAATGAAGAAAACATATGTTTTGGAATAGAGGACCATCAAACTTGAAATGGAGATAATTGATTTGAAGAAAACTGTCACAACACTACAAAGGTCCATGACAAGGAGTGCAAATAGAAGGCCAACCACATGAAATAGGGGAACCATCAAGCCATTCTATGGAAATTGATGAAGAAAAGCTAGAAGCTAGCAAGGATGCAGAGATCAGAGCTATGAAGAATTTGTTGACTCATAAGATCAATCCACTAAAGGCCAATTCTCAGAATGTGCATGGAAACTACCTTGCATTGGAAGGGGTGGAATACAAATGTGTAGAGGCACTTGCTCTATTATCTCTGTTGTTTGTTACGTGGGGCACTTATATTCAATTATTTGATAATATAGTTACGATGCTTCCACAGAAATAAGATCTACCAAAGACAATCATTGTGAATACAAGGAAAGTAATTAATAAGGTGAGAGTTAAGTGGTTTTTTTGGAGGTAAGATGTGGCTAGTTTGAAACAAGATGAGAATAATTGTTGTAGGAACACCAAATTTTATACCTACAATTCTAGACAAAGAAGGTAAGATAAAGGACTGGGTAGAGTGATCATCATCTTTTGAAAATATTCTTGATCATCCCAAGTTTCTATCTTTTTGTAATAATGAAGCAAGTCCTACTATCATCTATGATATGATTGATATGCTTTTTAAAATAGAGGCAAAGATGTCCAAAGTGACTATTGACGTTAGAGCCATAATGGATGCCAAGTGGACCAAGTGCTTACAGGATTTAGATACGATCAAAAATACCACCTAGCCTGATATTGAATTAGATATAGTCATATGGGAGTTAATTGCAAACATGAAGGCTCTACCTTCCCAGGAGGATGATTAAACAGAAACGACTTTGAGCTTGCTACAACAAGACAAAAGAAGATGGAAAAAGATAAAACAGTTAAAGCAAAAGCTCTTACCATAAATGACATCTGCTTTTTGCATCCACTTTCCTGCCTATTCTCCAAGTATAAATAATGTATTAATGTAACCTTTCAAAGGATTTTTGTCTTTTTTTTTTACCCAGATAGTTTTTGACACCTGCCCTCTCATTTGATGCTTGTTGCAATCTGCTGCAGTGGCAGAGAAGAGAAACACTACAGGAGGCAACATTGTTGAAAACGTAATAGGAAATTTAATGTTATGTTTTAAATGCTTTTAGTTTTTGAAGTTTGTAATAACGTCCTACATGTGGTGGCATACCTAGAGTAGCAGTTCGATAAGCTCTCCAGATATAGCCACCTAGGACCAGGTGTGTGGATCTTAAATTAGAATAGTTTTTTTTAGTTCGTAGGTGGAGTGTTTAATGATTTTTAGAATCCAATAATAGGTAGTAGGCAGTTTTTGGAATATTTTTGACTTAGAAAACGACTGTCTAATATTGGTAGAAAAAACGTTTCAGATTCTTATCATTTTTTTGGATAGAAGACATTCTTCTTTTCTAAAATAAGAAGAAAACGTTTCACATCCTTTAATAAGAAAAAGAGAGTCAGTTTTAAATAAAAAGCCAGTTGGCTATGTAAGAGAAGGAATCGAATTTGGAGAGATACAGAATGTTTTTTTTATTTTGTCTTTTGCAAGTTTTCGATGGTCTGAGTTTTGAACGGATTTTTCTTATCTTCTCACTAGAAACAAGTTGGTAATTTGTAGAAGATTAAAAAGTTTTTGTTTTGGGTCGAATTTGGTATGTTTGCAGAAAATTAGTCTCAGTGCGTGGGTAATATCTCCCAAATGCACCATTGGATTTTCATGAGCTTTGGATATGTTATTATAGGCCTAATTACGTCCATCTTCACCAGAGTGATTGAAGAGTTTTGATCTGGTTCAAAAATTATACATGTCTATTCATAGGTCTATCTAGAGACAGCAAGAAGCAATGCTTTGCAGAAAAATGTACTCTAATGCGTGGTCAATATCTCGGGTTTGAACCGTTGGATTTATCTCAAATTTTTATATGTTGTTTGAAACCTAGTTATGCCAAATCTCAACGGTTGGATTGAGTAAATCTTTTTTGGTTCGAAAGTTATTCATGTCTGGGTGCAGGTCTATCCAGAGGCAGCAAGAAGATATTTTGGGGGATTTTATTTTCAAAGTTTTGTTTTGAATCTAATTTTAGTGTGTGATCCTAGAGGTTGTAGATGCCCCTTGAAGCAACTCAGTTGAGTGTCTGATTCCTCTTGATTTTTCCAAGGTGTGGCTCTGCATCACAATCCTCTGTATAAGGATTTCCAAGATGTGGAGTGAGCATCAATAATCTATATAAATTTTCATGTTTTATGCTTGTTTTGCAGCCCGTCCAGTTTTGTTAATTACATGAATGTAATCAGCTATGTATACTCCATAATACAGTGAATATTAAGTATTAGTTGTCTAGTTCTGAGTTATACTTTGAGTTTTTATCAGTCTGAAAGTCAATACAAAAGGAAAATCCTGCATATACGTGTCTTTGAGTTTTGTCTCCTTCTTTATATATCTTTGATCTTGAGATTGAAATGAAAAAGTTTCTTTCAGTTTAATTCAATTTGAATGAATTGCGTGTATCTCTTGTTGATTGTTGTTAATTCAAAGAATTAAGTAATTGCTTTCTGTAAGTGATAGGATTTAGGGTTTATAAGAAGGATATGATAAGTATGAAATTCATAGCTCACTGTTGATAAATTTAGTTACAAGTTGATTAAATAGGTCTAAGCTCCTGATTTTGACTCTATATAACAGTGGATAAGACACTAGTCATTAATTTTTAAGTTGCAAGCTAATGATTCATATAGTTGTTGAATACACTAGTTATAAACAATCAATTTACCATTTTATGTAATGAAGAACTAAAACTTTGCTAGTTGTTACTTATTTACAATATCGTATCAGCTATAGTTAGCTATTGTGATAGGGAAGTTATTTGTAAATTATAGAAGAACATTGACCACATTCTGATATAGGGGATTGTCTTGAAGAGAAGAATATCATAGAAGTAATCATATCAATCCTTGAGGTTTGCATGTCTTGGCCCTACAGAGCCTAAAGTGAAGGGAGTCATAGTGATTCTGTTGATGTTGGTCTAGAGCTAGGATAAACCCAACTAATTATAGGTTTTAGTTGCTGCAGTGGCAGAGAAGAGAAACGCTACAGGAGGCAACATTGTTGAAAATGTAATAGGAAATTTAATGTTATGTTTTAAATGCTTTTAGTTTTTGAAGTTTGTAATAACGTCCTACATGTGGTGGCATACCTAGAGTAGCAGTTCGATAAGCTCTCCAGATATAGCCACCTAGGACCAGGTGTGTGGATCTTAAATTATAATAGTTTTTTTTAGTTCGTAAGTGGAGTGTTTAATGATTTTTAGAATCCAATAATAGGTAGTAGGCAGTTTTTGGAATATTCCTGACTTAGAAAACGACTGTCTAATATTGGTAGAAAAAATGTTTCAGATTCTTATCCTTTTTTTGGATAGAAGACATTCTTCTTTTCTAAAATAAGAAGAAAATGTTTCACATCCTTTAATAAGAAAAAGAGAGTCAGTTTTAAATAAAAAGTCAGTCGGCTATGTAAGAGAAGGAATCGAATTTGGAGAGATATGGAATGTTTTTTTATTTTGTCTTTGTGCAAGTTTTCGATGGTCTAAGTTTTGAACGGATTTTTCTTATCTTCTCACTGGAAACAAGTTGGTAGTTTGCAGAAGATTAAAAAGTTTTAGTTTTGGGTCGAATTTGGTATGTTTGCAGAAAATTAGTCTCAGTGCATGGGTAATATCTCCCAAATGCACCGTTGGATTTTCATGAGCTTTGGATATGTTATTATAGGCCTAATTACGCCCATCTTCACCAGAGCGATTGAAGATTTTTGATCTGGTTCAAAAATTATACATGTCTATTCACAGGTCTATCTAGAGACAGCAAGAAGCAATGTTTTGCAGAAAAATGTACTCTGATGCATGGTCAATATCTTGGGTTTGAATTGTTGGATTTATCTCAATTTTTTATATGTTGTTTGAAACCTAGTTACGCCAAATCCCAACGGTTGGATTGAGTAAATCTTTTTTGGTTTGAAATTTATTCATGTCTGAGTGCAGGTCTATCCAGAGGCAGCAAGAAGATATTTTGGGAGATTTTATTTTCAAAGTTTTTTTTTGAATCTGATTTTAGTGTGTGATCCTAGAGGTTGTAGA
This sequence comes from Cupressus sempervirens, assembly GCA_028749045.1. Lineage (NCBI taxonomy): Eukaryota > Viridiplantae > Streptophyta > Pinopsida > Cupressales > Cupressaceae > Cupressus > Cupressus sempervirens. The sequence continues at coordinate 331,154,850 of CM053784.1, forward strand.
TGCCCCTTGAAGCAACTCAGTTGAGTGTCTGATTCCTCTTGATTTTTCCAAGGTGTGGCTCTGCATCATTAGCTATTCCTTAGGCTTGGTCTTAGTCTTGTGCACCCTAGTATTAGGCTTAAAACAACCTGGTATGTTCCTACTAGTAAGAACTCCAACATGGCCCAAAGAGCCATAATAAGTTCGTTATCATGGTGTTCAACAAAATCTAACCCAAAGAACCATGATAACAGGTTTACCATTGCAAGTTTGCCACCTTATAATGGTCACCTTCTGATTGTTCATTATCATGGTGTCCAACAAAATCTAGCCCAAAGAACCATGATAATAGGTCTACCATTTATAAGATTGTCATCTTATAATGGTTACCTTCTGTTGATATATGGCAATGAAAGACCTTTCATTACATATCATATGTGAAATAGTAACCACCATGAACCTAATCAAAGGGTGGTACAAAGGCTTTCACCTCATTATCTCAAAGAAAAAATGCATTACAAGGAATTTCACTTAGAACTTATCCTCATAGAGAATATATCATTAATAAAGGATTCCACCTCAAAATTCTCCCTCTGAACAATGATCCTAGGAAGCCAGGTCCTCTAGTTACTCCAATAGAAACTCTCTTCACCCAAGGATGTCTTTCAAACTCCTTCTAAATCTAATATCAATCTTTTGACTTTCTGGTGGTAAGTCATTACTTCCTCGTGATATACACAAAAGAAGGCCCATCAAAATCATGCAGTCACACACATATATTTCTAGACTTCCTCTGAGTATTAATCTTCTAAGATCCTATGTTGCCTTCAAAGAAGTTTCATACTCCCTCTTAATGTAGGAGGATACTCATAATCTTAATCATTAAAGATATTCACATCAAGATCCTCACTTTAACTTGATCATCAAATGACTAATGAATTATTGTCTACACCATATTTGATAGCATGTGTAAGGTACCAACCTTCTTTTCTCGTAAGAACATCCTCGGATGAGTACTTATCTGCCCATGAGGGTCATAAAACATCTCCTTATTAAAGATGGTTCAAGTGGGAATGAAACATTGGTTATTATTCCCCACACAATGTAAAATTCTTGCTCTTATATCTTTGAACACTTTTGCATCACATCAAATTTGATGACTTCTTTCCAAGTTCCAACTTGCTCTTTTCATCCATTAAAGCTCCAAACATACATTAAGCTTAATAGTAAACATGTCCTTCCCTTTTCTTAAACTCGTCCACAATTCTTAATCTCCCTCTTTTTTCTACAAGAACATTCTCAAAAGAAAGATCAAGGCAAAATAGCTCCTACAATATAATTATATTTTTTATTAAAATTATCATGATTCACATTGCAACTCATATTAATCATTATATAATTTCAAATATAGTATAGATCAAATAAATATAAGATTTAAATGTATGTGTGTGTCTATATATATATATATATATATATATAGCCAAAGTACAAATAATAATTTTCAAACCTTATGGGGCCCATTGTCAATTACCTTAGTATGGGCCTTTTAAATATGACTTTATGTTCTCTTATATTTAAAAAGCGACTTTTCAAATAAGAAGAGACCTTCCACTACAATGCATAGCTCCTATTATGATAATGAATTTCGAGCCTTGCTCTATCCATGCCATGAAAAAGGCATTGTGAACCACTGCTTTAGATCCCTACAAAAGAATGTGATTTTGTGGCTCTACTACTGGATCACAAAATGACTGCCTCTTTCCTACTGATTTCACTTTCACTTCAATGTGTTGGTCGATATGGTTGTATTCTAATACTTGCAAGTGATTTTCACCCTCATTAAAGATGCCATCCCCACCACATCCAAATCTAAACTTATAGGATGATACTCATTATCATTATTGTTATCCTCCACTAGTACTATATCCCATTCTATACTTTCATTACTATTGTTATTATTATTGTTATTAAGATATTTCACTTGACATCTTTGGGTAACGCCTCTCTTATATCTCTGCTCATAAACCTTTCGTAATGTTGAAAATAAGAAATCTCTGCGGTTAATAGAAACATGAGTAGGCACATATCATTGTTTCTCTCATCCCACCCAAGATTCAAAGCCACATCTCCAAAATTATTTGTTCACCCACATGCCATGTCTGCTGATTTGAAAGTATCTGTTACTTTCTTCCTGACTTGCATAGACATTTTTGCTCTTAAAAGTAGTAAGTAGTTGCTCTGTAAACAATACTAGTAATGATTTTATCAACATTACAGAGGAGAATGAGTGGACAGTCAAACAATGGAACACATATAGTGAACAATGTGGATATACATCTGGAGAGTACTCATCGAACAAAAAAATAGTAGTTGACACAGTATCTGATATACTAAATAGACAAAGATGATACATTGTTTGGCAGTTTATGACTTCATATTTTTATGTAGATTCTGATGGAAATTGCTAATGATCGATTTTGACTTCTAATCTCTTGGATTTGCTTAGAAATGAATAGTTTCTCCTTGCAACAATCATCTTCTATTAAAATTGGATGATCTTCTAATGATCCTATATTTTTTACTACATCTCCCAAAATAAATGTACTAAAGGATTCGAAGGGATAAGAATCATTTTATCTCTCCAAATATTTAGAATAGTAATGAAGTATTTATGTAAAATTTACTTCCTTACATTCACAGTTTGGCTCTGATACCATGTTAAGTAACATGGATTGTTTTCTGCAAATGTACTAGCATTGCCAATTTGATTGATGTCTTCCAAATGCAAATTTGAAGACTCATAAATATGAGAGGAGGAGACATGTCTTTATAGTTAATCATCATTAGTTAATAAATAACCAAATGTATAACTCATCTTTAAGCATATATGTAATATTAATATATATAATAATATATAATGTATAATATATATAATATAATTTATATTATATTACATATATAATATATATTGTATTACATATATAATATATATTATATATAAGATATTTATCTTAAAGATGATTTACCATCAACAAGGTATCTCATGATAAAATCAATCTGATAGACCCTTAGGGTTAGGAGTGCAGACTGATAATTGAAATAATGGTTGTTTAATCAAAATAATTGATCAAATTAGATGTGTAACATACATTAGAAACTGGAAAAGGAGGACCTCATTGGTAAGGATGCTGTGAATGTACAAGAAGAGACAAGGAAAGAAAAGGACGAGTCTACTGATAAGGAAGAAATGGGGAAGTAGAAGAATGAATCTACTAGTAGGGATACTATGCTTTCTTTCCTGCATACTGCAAAGCTTAAAGTTGATACCTCTCTTCAAGCTAACTCCTTGATGTATAATGAGTTAATGAATTTGAAAAGAAAAGTGGGAAAGATGCAGCAAGACCAGGAAGTTGACCTTGCAAAGATCATTCAGATGGAAGTTTAGGTTGGTAATATAATGGATAAACTAAAGGAATATGAACACAAACTTTGTTTATTGATCAAAGAGAGTGGCAAGTTACTTCCAACATTTGTGCAGCAACTACAAGCTTAGGGAAGAGAATTAATAAAGAAATCATGTCTCTAGGTGGTCCAAGTAAAAGAACCAAACAGAGTTCAAGAAAAAAGGCAACTAAGGTAACTGGGGGATCTACTACTAATACCATCCAAAGCACTACAGAGGTAGGTAAAGAGGTGGTGAAAATGATCAAAGAGCTATAGTAGCAGCTAGTAGTGTCCCTAGTATATGGTCTCTATTTTGGTAGTGGTCCTAGTTATAACTGGTCGCTGGTCTAGGTTTTTTAACTGGTTTTGTTCTTTTGTTTTTAAAAAACTAGGTTCTAGGTCCTTATAAAACCTGGTTTCATTTTATGGTCTTATTTTGTGATTTTAGGTCCCTGCAAAACCTGATTTTGTAACTTTTAAACCACAGGTTTCAGGTCCTTGTAAAACTTGGTCGTGCTTATTGGTTTATCTTTTGCTTTTTTGTTAAGGGTTTCGGGTTCCCTTCAAAACCTATTTTTACCTTAATCTAAAACATATGTTGGAAACTAATTAGCTGATAAGCTATTATAGGTTAAAAATTAGAGGAAATTGACATTGTCATATGCCTATAAAGAATATCTGTCATCAAAAAAATGTCATCCGAGTCTTCAAATGTTGCGTATTTGGACACTACTATTAATCAACCCAATATTTATTGTATAATAAATGCATGTCAAATATTTGTAAAGTCATTTGGAAAGTCTTACACAAAATGGTAAAATGTAGAATGAATTTGTATTAGATTTTTTTTTATATTGGTAAACGTTTGAAGCCTAGATTAATTATTGTTATTTATTGTAATTAATTATTTTTGTGAATTTGAACCCTAGATCTCCCACATGAGAGGCTCACAAGTTATCGTTGTGTTGTAGGCTCTTGCCTAATTTGTATTAGATTGTTGCACTAGAAAGGATATGTAATAATTTCGTCTATGAGTTTTAGGTATTAGATAAGTAGCAAGCCCATTTGCAAGAATCTTGATACGAGGAGTTGCCAAAGAAAATAAAGTGAAGAGAAGAAAAAATAGATTTGTGAAGCATGGAACCTCTAAGTGGAGGTGATTTTTGGTAAAGAAAGTGGAAGAGTTTCCTATTATGGGTGTCGCAGACGTATTCCTTATCATATATTCTACAACTAGGAAGTCTTCCATTACTATAGTACTAGGTATGTGATTTCTTTATCTCTTTTCTCTTCCAGTGTCTCGTCTAAATGAGGATCAAGTAGTGGTGGGAGTGGCAGGGGTTTCTGTTGGAAATATTCAAGATATGACAAGTTACTGAGAGGGGAGGGGTGAATCAGTAACTTTTAAAATTTCAAACAATAAAACTGCATACTGATATATTCACCATTCATCCAAGTACCCTACTGTAAGCATGAAACAAAATCATTTGCAAGACTTGAACACACAGATTTGGTGACCCAGAAACCTTCCAAATAGAAAGTAAAACTGGGGTGGGGATGAAACCCACAAAGCTTCGTTACTGCAGTATGAAGTTGGCCGGTTAAGGCTTACAATGACCACTTCTGGTGATCTGCCCTGTTAGGAGCACAAAGGATTGCTAGATCCACCTTGTTAGAGGATTTACAAACATACAATAAAGTATGCACTCTGTTAGGAGATTTACAAAAGACTGTTAAGTCTACTTTGTTAAAGGATTTACAAAAACTGATTCACCTGTTAGAATGAAACAGTGGATCTGATTACAACTGATTGCTGATAAGATCCGCTATGCTCTGATTCACCTTGATGTGATAGATAAAACTTTTCTGCTCCAAAACTTGACCTTGCTGAATACCTTCACAACTCAGCACACATACTTTCGCACGCATGTATTTCTTTCACACTTTCACATTTTCATTCATTACCATTACATTTGAATGATACAATACATTGCATATATATACCATCCAAATAAACAATACATGCAAGGTCGACCAAAACAACAAGTGCAAATCTCTATACAAAGTCAGCCCAAGGTAAAAACTCGGGTTCACTGAACTGACTCGGTGTCCTTCTGATACTCGGCGTTCACTGTGTTACTCGGCATCGTCATGCACTCAGTAGAAGTGAAGGCACGGTCCATACTAAACACTTCGAGTAGTTCTGAACTCGGTAACCACTGGAGACTCGGTAGAAGAGATGTCACTCGGTGAACACTTATATCTGAACTGTAGCTCGGTGATCAAAGGAAACACTCGATAGAACCTTGTGACTCGGTGATAGTTAGTTTCCTTGATAATCGTCTGAGCTCGGTAAAATTAATTTCCTTGATAACCTTAGGAGCTCGATTATCACGAAGTTCTCGGTCAATACTAAGTACATCTTCACTCGGTCAAAACTGATTCCTTTCTTTACCTCGAACACTCGGTAAACACTGGCTGCTTTGTTCACCTCGATCACTCGGTAAACATTGACTTCTTTGTTCACCTCGATCACTCAGTAAACACTGACTTCTTTGTTCACCTCGATCACTCGGTAAACACTGACTTCTTTGTTCACCTCGATCACTCGGTAAACACTGAGAACTAGGTAAAGCTTGGCTTACAAAGGAATGTCCGGTGAGAGCTCGGTAAGCATTCAGAATCCAATAAGTGTTGTAACTAATGACAAAAATGTATCATAATGCCAACAATCTCCCCCTTTGGCATTAGTGACAAAAACACTTATGAGACAAAATTTATCTGACATGCTGATGACTGATTCTGAATATACATAGCTTCGTTATATACAACTCCCCCATAGAATGTACATACAGTATTTACATGAGTTGTATATCTCTTCCTTTGTACAATTTTTCCGAAAACACTTATTCACCCATAGTATACATATCCAACAATAATCTCCCCTTTTTTGACAATAATGCCAAAGAATAAAAGAATATATATACTTATATAGAAACACCAAAATGAGAGATGAACTCTGAATGTACCTGAAGAATAAGCTGGAGAGTCTTATCCCAATTCTCTTGCAAAATTTTGCAGGTGGAAAGAGCTACTTGAACTTCAGCCGAAAGTTCAATCACATGGTCTGCAATGGAGAAGTTATTATCATGGATTAATGTCTTTGAATGTGCAATGTGCTTCTGCATTGAATCCATGATGGGAAGGATCATGTTTTGGATATCTATCAATGTAGATCGGATCCTTGCCTCTTCTCTCAACAGCTCTGCCTGCTTCTCTGACAAAAATTTGATCCTGAGGTGATGAGATGAGCTTGAACTGGGGTCAAGCTTCAAGTTCTGTGCGCTCACCTTCAGATCCTCATCAATTTTATTTAGTTTCTCTCTTATTCCCTTAGTGTACTCGGTAACATCACAAAGCTTAGAAAAAAGAGATGTTACATTATTAAAAGAATTTTCCATATCTGCCAAAACTGAGGTTAATGCAACCTGATTTATTGCAATGTTCTGGGCAATGTGCCCCAACACCTTATTATCAAATTTCTTTGCTGCACGCTCAATCAGCTTTTCTTGTCCAGAGGCATCTTCATTGAATTTATTAACTGCCTCTTCCAATTGAATCAAAATGTGTTGAGAAGTATCAACATCAACACCTATAGCCTCAGTAATTATGTTCCGGGCATCCTCAATTATCCTATATTCCTTATCCCTTTCCGATCTTAACTGCATCTGAGTAGCCTTTTTCTCAATAAGTTGACTAGCATACCTCATTTCTTCAATGGTAGCATTATCAAAGTCAATCTTTGGAATTACTATCTCTGTGTCCAAGTCAATGTCTTCAGGAATTTCCTTTCCAGTGATCATAAGTCTTAATGGTTGCTTTTGTTTGACTTCTGAGATGACTGGTTTGACCTTTGGAATAGACACAATAGTAGAGACAGAAGGACTAGCAGTAAAAACTGGGATGCTTGAGGGTTGAGTGCCAATAGGAGTATGTACAGGGTCAAAAATTTGAGTACTGTCCAAAAATGGTGATACACTCGGTAATATAGTATCTAAGCTCACTGTGCCTAAAGTAGATGGCGACAAAATTGTAGAACAAATTGGAGTAGTCAAAATTGGAGAACTCACAGTAATACCAACTGATGATGATGGAGTCGAGGAGGCCAACTCGGTAGATGAAGAGGGGTGCAGCTCGGTAGACGAAGAGGGATGCAGCTCAGTAGATGAAGTGGTAGTCACTTCCACTGATGATACCTGGAGCTGAGATATGGCAGGTGTAGATGGTAAATCTGGTGTAGATGAACCTGCTGAAGCTGACTCCAACCTTGATGATGTCACAGGTTTAGCTAGGGAGTGAGGAAGGGATGCAATAACTGCTACTGCAATTTTTACCGGATCATCCTCCTTATCTTCCTCTTCAGCTTCTTCCTCTTTGTCTTCTTCCTCTTTCTCTTCTATCATTGCATGCAACTCTCCTGCTGTAACTGTGATGGATGGAGCGCTATCTGATTCATCACTGCTGCTGCTGCTGTCATCATCCTTTATTTCTACTGGGTCTACACTGGGCTTATGTAGATGATAGATGTTTTTCCACATGTTTGTAGCATCATTTACAACATGCTCTATATCTTTGATCAAAATCAAACAAGTGTGGAATCTGATCATCATTTTACCTTTATAGGTTTTCAATTCAGATTTTACCTCTGCTCCAGTGAGACTAGGCCGAAGATTCTTCAGGGATTGCTCATATATATCTTTTACCGTCTTGGTGGCTAACTCCCATCTTGACTGTACTCTCTCCAGTAGTTCTTTAGAGATATGAGGAGCAATCTAGTCCGGGGAGTATTTCCATTTTCCCATTTTGTTAAGTACTAGTTCCTCAATCTGCATTTTCTCTGCATCAGTCCTTGTCTCAAATTTCAATGCCTTGAAATTTGTGATGCCAGCTCCTTCTTCCAATGATTTGAGCCTTTGCTCGAATGTAGGTGCAGGCTTGACCAATACAGGTTCCTGAATACCTTTTCTTGTCCTTCGAGTAAATACTGCAGTAGGCTGCTTCTTAGGCTTGGTAATGATTACCTTGCCTTTCTTCTTTGCCGGTTGCTCTTCTTTTGATTCTTCTTCTCCTTCTTCTTCTTCTTCACTTTCTTTATCTTCACCTTTTCCCTCAGTGAGCATAAGAGGACCTATTGCAGTTTTCAGTTTGGCCACTTTCCTCTTACCTTTGCTGATGGCCTGTGGAATTTTGATTTCTAGTTCAATTCTGGCCTTTGCTTCATCATAAGTACCAAAAATCCGTTGCCTTGGGTCTACTGGCTCATTTACCAGTGCTTCAATGATATCCCTTGTTTCATCAATATTTACCTCATATGGAAGAGGTTTCACCCATGCAACTCGGGGTCTAACTGCCTGTATGTACACCTTGTCACAGTCAACCATAAAACATACGTCATCTTTATATTCTTCAACAAGCCTAGGAGGAATTCTGAATCGGTTATTCATCCTCTCCTTAAAGTCTTCAAAATAGTTATCCATGATACTATCAAAATTTTCTCTTATCTCTGCTATAAACTCATTAATCTGATACAAAATTGGGATATCTTTTCTCCATTCTACGGTTCCCTTTGATGGAAAGAATTTTTGTACATAAAATAGTAAACATATTAACAAAGATCCAAATTTACAGGGGTTATTCTTCGATGTCCTTATACTGTCCATGTTCTTGTTTAACTGCTTCAACATTACTTCTGGCAGATCAAACTCAAGATTCTTCTTTACAATTTTCAGGGCCAAATCCACAGCTTCACACGGTACACTATTTAACCTGCTGGAACTATATAACTTATATGCAATAATATGTATGCCAAATCTTAGTTCCGGATCTGTTACAGTGTTAACCTTCAAACCTCTACCGTCCCACTCGGCTAGGGTTTGCCTCTGTAACTCATCCCGTCCTAGGGTTTTGGTGGTTTTGGCTTTGCTAAGCATCGAGAGACCCGTGATTTTGTGAATCATCTTCTTGGTTATCAAAACGGGTTGTTCCAACCACAACTGACCATTATGCACTCGACTCAAGATATACCTAATCCATTTGGTTTGGAAGTTTCTAGGCATATGCGCGATGTGAGTCAAACCTTTAGTTTCCAAATGCTTGTGCTCGATTTTGAGAGAACCATTTACACATAACTCTGCTAGGGCATTATCCATGTTCAATGTCCCTATTTCTTGAATAGCACACTTAAAATGAGTGCGAATGTCGTTCACAAGGAGTACCTTGGGTGGAATCTGTGATTGAGCTCCATTGGGATCGAGCGATTCAGCGATGGCAGGAACGAGCTTGAACGTAGGTGCCTTCCATTCCGTTCCCTTCACAAGCATTTCGGAACCCTTCTTCGCCTTGCTGCTGTTGGTGCTTGCGGATGCCATTGCTGCTCGGTGAGTGAAAAGGTTTTGTAAGAATACTTCGCTGGAAAATCTCTTCAAATCGCTTGAACTCGCTTGAAAGTTTTTTTTGTGTAAATCTCAAAATTCGCGGTGAAAAAATGAGGTCAAAATCTGCCCTTTTGATGAAAAATTTGCCATTAATGTTCAGTACAGAGGTAGCTGCGATCGACAGACTGTCATCCACTAGCTCGGCTTAAACTTCGCAACTCGGTGACCAAAAGAAAATAGGTTAAACCGACCTTAACTCAGTAAGAGAAGAACCAACCATGCTCGGTAAGTGCAACTTGGTGAAAGAAGCCTTATTGCACCCGACTGAGCTCGGTAAGGTTATGTACCGACCATGATCCTGATGTATCTGAAATACTGATTTGATCATATTTTCATTCTAGGACTGCTTAGGATATTGCTTTGTAGATACAGTCCTGGTCTTATCCTGATGAGTCTTAATTGGAAATGGTAGAGTCACTCACTTCTTGAGTGACCATTCCATCACTTGAATTATCTGGCTCGGTAGACTTAGGAATCCATTGCTGCTTCATTTGCTTCCGAATATTGTCTACTTTGATTTTCTTCTCATCCTCAACTTTCTTTATGTTCATGCAGTTTTTAGATATATGACCAAGTTCTGTACATGTATAACATCTTACAGTGGTATCCCTTTTTCTTAGGTGATGCCTTGCACAGTTTATGCCAGTATGACCATATTCTCCACAATAATGACATCTGCACCAAGTGTTGTAGTCCCAACCAAATATTGCTTTGACAAGTTGTTTAGTTGGATTAAATGATTTGGATTTGCATTGTGATGCCTTATGACCTTGCTTTTGGCATTTGTGACATTTACCTTCAAATTTTGGTTTCTCTTTGCATTCATTGGCTTTGTGTCCATGCTGATTGCAATTGTAGCACTTTCCATTAAATTTGCCTTTTCCATTGCTCCAACATCTGTTAGATGTATGACCTAACTTACCACAATGGCTGCAAGTAGGTCTTTGATTCTTTTGAGTACCCTGTTTGGAGGATTCACCTTCTTCCTTGTATCCAAGGCCTGCTTTACCATTTTGTTTATGAAAGTTTTCTTCATTTTGTAGATTCAATTGATCCATGTCCTTTTGAGATTTTACCATTCTCTCATTGACTTGTTTTTCAGAGATTAGATCACTTTGTAAGCTTGCATTGATTTGCCTTTCAGTAATTAAGTCATTTCTCAAATTCTCATTCTCAGATCTTAGATTCATAATTTCTTCATTTGCATTAGATAATTGAGTTACAAGATTTTCAAGCTAAGAGGATTGATTATTCCTTACCTCTAAGTCTTCAGCTGCCTTGTTCCTTTGCTCCAAGATTTCGCATAGCCTGATGGACTGGATTTCTTGTTCCCTTTTGAGCTTTCTTAATTCTTCCTGCAGAGATCCATTCTTTTCTAAAAGTTCTTTGATTGCTTTGTCAGCTTCATCTGAACTACTTGATGGTGAGAGATCTTCAATCTTTTCTTCAACATATTGATGGTCATTCATTTGCCTTGCAAGTTCTTTTCTTCTTTTCAAGGATTGTGAAAGATGCTCTTTTGCTTCATTGAGTTGAGCCATGGCCATTTTCAGATCTAGCTTTTCATTCTCAATAGTTTTGTCAAGTCTGAATATCTCCATTGTCCTTGATCTTTGCTCAAGCTGTGAGACTTTTATCTTGAGAACCTTATTGCTCTGATACCAATTGTTGGAAATATTCAAGATATGAAAAGTTACTGAGAGGGGAGGGGTGAATCAGTAACTTTTAAAATTTCAAACAATAAAACTGCATACTGATATATTCACCATTCATCCAAGTAACCTACTGTAAGCATAAAACAAAATCATTTGCAACACTTGAACACACAGATTTGGTGACCCAGAAACCTTCCAAATAGAAAGTAAAACTGGGGTGGGGATGAAACCCACAAAGCTTCATTACTGCAGTATGAAGTTGGCCGGTTAAGGCTTACAATGACCACTTCTGGTGATCTGCCCTGTTAGGAGCACAAAGGATTGCTAGATCCACCTTGTTAGAGGATTTACAAACATACAATAAAGTATGCACTCTGTTAGGAGATTTACAAAAGACTGTTAAGTCTACCTTGTTAAAGGATTTACAAAAACTGATTCACTTGTTAGAATAAAACAATGGATCTGATTACAACTGATTGCTGATAAGATCCGCTATGCTCTGATTCACCTTGATGTGATAGATAAAACTTTTCTGCTCCAAAACTTGACCTTGCTGAATACCTTCACAACTCAGCACACATACTTTTGCACGCATGTATTTCTTTCACACTTTCACATTTTCATTCATTACCATTACATTTGAATGATACAATACATTGCATATATACCATCCAAATAAACAATACATGCAAGGTCGGCCAAAACAACAAGTGCAAATCTCTATACAAAGTCGGCCCAAGGTAAAAACTCTAGTTCACTGAACTGACTCGGTGTCCTTCTGATACTCGGCGTCCACTGCGTTACTCGGCATCGTCATGCACTCGGTAGAAGTAAAGGCACGGTCCATACTAAACACTTCGAGTAGTTCTGAACTCGGTAACCACTGGAGACTCGGTAGAAGAGATGTCACTCGGTGAAAACTTCTATCTGAACTGTAGCTCGGTGATCAAAGGAAACACTCGATAGAACCTTGTGACTCGGTGATAGTTAGTTTCCTTGATAACCGTCTGAGCTCGGTAAAATTAATTTCCTTGATAACCTCAGGAGCTCGGTTATCACGAAGTTCTCGGTCAATACTAAGTACATCTTCACTCAGTCAAAACTGATTCCTTTCTTTACCTCGAACACTCGGTAAACACTGGCTGCTTTGTTCACCTCGATCACTCGGTAAACATTGACTTCTTTGTTTACCTCGATCACTCGGTAAACACTGACTTCTTTGTTCACCTCGATCACTCGGTAAACACTGACTTCTTTGTTCACCTCGATCACTCGGTAAACGCTGAGAACTAGGTAAAGCTTGGCTTACAAAGGAATGTCCGGTGAGAGCTCGGTAAGCATTCAGAATCCAATAAGTGTTGTAACTAATGACAAAAATGTATCATAATGCCAACAGTTTCAACTTGAATGTGCATTGAAAAATCTAACCCTAACCCAAATGAGAAGGGTAGTGAGGGCATGGTGATGCAAGATCATGGACATATGAGAGCATTTGTAGCAAAGCTCTCCAAGTAGCATCAATTATATTGTTGTGGAGTTTGATCAATCTCCAAGTGGGAGATTGTTGTGATTGGAGCGTAAGCAGACTCAGATGTTTATTCAGTGCATTTTTTCTATTGAAGAAGGAGACTATTGAGAATAGATTGATACAAGTATGATGAATATGTTTCAATCATTGTTGTGTCACTGATGTCAAACCTTACTTTAAGTACTATCACTTATTTGATTGATGAAGAGGATTTGATCAAAAGATGCAATGATAGCACCTAGAGGAAAGGTTGAGTTACGTTATGTAAAGGAGTACAAGAATTAGCTAAAACAGTGATAACATGATGTATTGATAATCTACTTAAGGTTACAAAGGTTGGTTACACTAAGCAAGTTTAGAAGAACAAGTTAAACAAAGTTTGTCTTCCAAGCTTGACCGAGTGGATAGTAGGTGTTGAGCAAAGTCAGTGCAAGCAGAGCAAAAATTCAGTTGGAGTCGAGTAAAAGTCTATTCTAGTGTATGCTAAGCAAAATAGTGGATGCCAAGAAAAGTTTACTTGATGTCGAGCACTAGTAAACTTTAGTTCATGCTGAGTGATTCTATAGAGGATGTCGAGCAACACAATATGTGTTGAGCATCAGAAGCGAGTTAATACCAAGTGGTTGCATTATTTGAAAGATCATGAATTTGATGGATTTGAGCTGACAAATTTGTTTTCTTGGATTATGTGAACCAAGTGGAAGATAAGATTGATGAGTTGGTGGCACAAAATTCAAGGTAAATCATTTTAAGGTGAATTCAAAGAGGATTGAAGGAGAAGTTTCTAGAAGAGAGATGAAATATGAGGTATATTCATTGAATCCTACCTAATCTCTACTAACCCTAAATTGGACATGGAGAATGAACAAAAAATTATCTTAATTTCCTATTTATAGTGATGACTAGTCAGAAGTAAGGGTTGTCATGTGCAAAAATCTAAGGGAGACAAGGAGTCGAGGGCATTGCTTCATCAAGTGACCTAAGTGAAGAGTCTGCATTGGCATGCCAAGCAAAAAGGCTTAAGGGTATGAATGCTTGAAGGGTGAACAAGCTATCAGAGCTGAAATGTGTGAAGGCTAGGCATAAAGGAGGATTGAAATAAAGATTTGTAATTTGTAAATGGAGTTGTAGGTTGTTATCAGATCAAGCCTTACTGTTACTCTCTAGTAATTGTATCAGTCTAGGGTAAATCCTTCAGATTAAGGTTGACTTAACAGTCATTTGTAAATCCTTTAATTGGGTGACATTCCAAGTGAATGGTCTAAAGTCCTCTAACAAGGCCCACTCCTAACAGGGTGATTGAAATCCTTTAATAGGGTCACATTTAATAGTGTGTATTGTAACCTTTAACAGGGTTGGCCTTTCATAGGGCATCACTTTAGAAGAGTGAAAAAGAGTAGCATGTTACTGGTGGTTTTTCCCAAATTGGGTTCCCACGTAAATCATTGTGTCAAATGTGTTGATGAATCTATTTTGTTTCATGTTTACACTTCTGCAAATTGATTTGACAGTAACCTACAAGTTTTAAGTGATTGCATAATCTTATGGATACATGCATGATAATAAATGTTTTATGGGTTCACTAAGCTATGAAAAGTTTTATTTATACATCTGGACCTTGGATAACTAGTTCACAATAATGGATCAAAGAACACAAAGGGCAAGAAACATATGTCTTTAACATTTCTTATTTTGATTTTACGCCTGTGGCACTAAAATGGTGGGTGATAAGATATGAGATACACCTACAAACTAACCTTTAGGAGAGGATTGGAACCAAACACCACCTCTACCACATAGGTCTCTGGGCATACCACTACCACCATCTTAGGATCTCACATTATTGGATAAAGGCTCAATCACTCCTCTCCCTCTTGTCACTGATGAAGAAGGACAAGCAATGGATGAAGAAGAGCCCAAATAGATGCCATCCGATGAAGTATTAAAGGAGGGATAAAGATATGAATAACCTCAACAAACTTCTCAAGATAGAGGGGAAAGGACTTTGGCTACAATAGATACAAGAACTCCCAACATAGATCTCTCTCAGAAGGAGAAGACTCCAAAAAGGAGTGATAAGAGAAAAGGGCTAGTTAGTGTGAACCTCCTCTTCAGCCAACTACATGTCTCCCATGGGCACTACACTAGCCTGGCTGAAGAGGGAGGTTATGGTTCGACAGATAAGGCAGATGAACTCGAGTGTAGAAGAGGGAATGTATGAGCTAGTGAAAGCCATCAAGAATCTTGAGCCATCTATAGGTGATGCACGAACATTGGCCTTAGTAATGAAGAAACAAAATCAGAACTTGCTTGCACATATTTCCATCCCTCCTCCACATGCTGATGTCAAGCAATTGACCCCTATAGACTATCAAATCAAGGAGGTTCTACTAGAGAGACCCAGAGGTGATATTGCCAAAGTATTAATCATTATGGGTATAAAGGAAGTGTTTAGGCACATGGACGAAGATAAGTCTAACTTGATAATATTGAGGAGACAAAATGAGATTTTGAGAGGCTATTTACATAGAGTAGTAGGCCCTATTGACCTTGATAATCCAAAGATTACTCTCGTTGCAACATTATAAAGGAGAGATAAGGGGAGTGTAAAAATATATTCATTTTAGGGCACATGTCAAAAATGGCATGACAATTTTGAGGATAAAGGTGTATAGATTATACAAGTAATTTGAACATGTTGCACCATGTTTAATCTACTACAAAAAGCTAGTGTCTATATTGAACTAGGATTTTGGACTATTGGATGAAGTACATACCTGGGGAAAGGACATCTAAGCGCTTCAAGAAATAAAGGGTCAAAGGTATCATGCACTTATGGAGGTGTACTTGGCTGAGGAACTGGATTAGTAAAAGAATCAGATTAAGGAGATAGCGGCTAGTAATAAAGTAATGGAGGCATTACATGAGGGTATACTGAAGCCAAGAGATCAAACACGAGAACAAATTTTGGAAGTTGAGAAGTATTACAATGATTCTTGCATTGCTATTTTTGAAGATGAGTTAAAGACTAAACTCATTCTAGTATAATCA
Organism: Cupressus sempervirens; assembly: GCA_028749045.1. Classification (NCBI taxonomy): domain Eukaryota; kingdom Viridiplantae; phylum Streptophyta; class Pinopsida; order Cupressales; family Cupressaceae; genus Cupressus; species Cupressus sempervirens. Next base: position 331,171,001 of record CM053784.1, read on the forward strand.
ATTGTTCAAAAATTCCAAAAAACCTTTGAAGATGCTTCGTCAAAAGAAGATATTAGACAAGTATTCAGGACTAAAGAGGCATTGTTCGAGTTGGATACTAAACTCAAAGATTTTGTGGATATTCGTATGGATGTTAGCAATTACCAAAAAATAGTAAGAGATAAGTATAAAAAATTGAATTTTCTAGATGCTATCCAAGTGACAAAGATAATAGATAAATTAAAGAGCAAACATCCAAACATCGCTCTGGTATAAAGGGGAAGAAAACCCAGAAGCTAGAAATTCAATTTTGACACTTGCAAAAATTTTGGATTTTTTGAACTTGCCACTAAGGTGCACTATTCACAAAGGTGAGCCCACAATTTTGATATTATAACTATGCACAGATACTTAACTTCTAGTTGCTAATTTAGAGCATTCCATGCACCGGAAACACATTCCAGCGGCAATTCAACTCCTAGAAATGCCTAGAGAAGGTCAAGCTTCTATTTTTAGAGCCTCCAGTGACTCTCGGATCCTTTTACAACTTCTGTCTTCTTATCTACTTCTTCATTCTTTGTTTTAAGACATGTAAAGGCTCATGCACCTATTTATTGATATAAACAAGGGTGGAATCCTACTTAGCACCATTTAGAGAGTTAGTTTGTATATAATTATGTTTTTTTATTAGTTTAGAAGCATATGTTTGCATTAAGAGATCTCTCACTCTCAACACAAATTGAGGAGATGATTTCTTATAAATGATGTAATATGTGCTCTAGGCCATTATTTTGATGCAATAATATATGCTATTGGTGCTCTTATTCTAAGTGTAGTTATTCTTGCTAGAGTGTGTTATTTTTGTGAATTCTTGTTCATGAATAATAATGGAGCTACTGAATTTATTGTGTGATCTTTTTGTTCTAGTGTTTGTCGCGTATTGATGAATTCCATTGGCGTATCGAGTTGGAGAAGAGATCAACCTATTGTTCCTACATATCTTTTCTTGCATGAACGTACTTTCCATGGCCTTGCAATTCGATGAGAAGTGAAAAATATTTCAGTTTATACTAAGTTTCCATTAGCGATTGCATCAATGAATCTAAGGAGGCATTGCTCCTATTTTCATTGGTTTCCTACCTGATCTTTTCAACAATTTACCTTGCAGACATGTTAGGAATTTCCTTTTCAAGTTATTTTCTTTCATCTCTCATTAAATTATCTTCATTATTTGCTTTGCTAACACTTGGTTAAATTAGGAATTCATATAGTTGCATTGTTAGATTGCATTCATCATAAAATAGAAAATACCAAAAATATATTTCTTTTGTGGTTACTTTTTGAGACAGCAAACAGATTGAACATCTTATCCAAAATTGGTCAAAACTAGCAAAGGCCTCCATGTGAACAAACACATTTATCTTCAAATGAGTGGATTTGAGTAGGTCGCAAGATCACCCTGAACCTTGGAGTTGATCCTAGATTAGCTTTTCAAGAGAGGAATTTGAAAGGATTCATGTTGTTAAGCATCATGCAAAATGACAGGTCAACAAGGATTTATCACTTCCCAAGCTAAAAAAAACATTTTTAACCCCCCGCTCTGAAATAGGTTTCATTAGCATGGCATTTTGATCCTCATTGATTAGTTTGGGAATTCCATCCAGCAACTCATCGGTATCATTATGATCCTAAATATTTTTTGCCAAAATATTTGAGTAGAAACTTGTAGCTTCCTTATTTATAGCATTCGCTTCCTCTAACATTCTACCTTTGTTGTCCTTGATAGTAAAGGTCTTATTGACTGCTCTTCTTCCTTTGACTAAGTTGTGAAAAAACTTTGTGTTTCTATCTCCCTCTAAGCCATAGCTCCTGAGATTTTTGTTGCCAAAAAGATTCCTCTCTATGTAAAACCTCATTATACTCCTTTTTCAAAATCATTTCTTGATTATACAAGGTTTCATCCATTCCACCTCTCATAACTATTTCATTTACATTTGTCAACTCTTTTACAATTTTCACCTTTTCATCAACTGTATTTTTGAAAACTACTCTATTCCAAATCTTTAATTGATCCTTCACAAATTGAAGTTTCTTAAAGAAAATAAAGGCAGGTTCCTTGATTTTTTGGCATTGAGCTCCACCATTTTTGGATTAAATCTAAAAACCCCTCTTCCCTTAACCACATTTTTTCAAACAGAAAGGGGGCCTTCTCAGTTGTATCATCCCAAACTCATAGACATAAAGGAAAGTGATCATATCCACTTAATGACATCACTTCAAGTTGGCATAGCAATTTAGTATCATTCCAAATCCCCCAAGTAGAAATATGTCTATCATTTCAACAATATTTGTAGAACCTTTACAATGGTTTGTCCATGTGAATTTACCATTATTTAAGTCCACATCCTACAATCCATTAGCTGATACAAAATATACAAATTCCACATGACCTTGGTCGAGGCAACCTTTACCTCCTAATTTTTTTGTTGGGGACAAAATGGCATTGAAATCCCCACCTAACAAAAACAAATTTTGTTTCACATTATTACACTTATCTGTCAGAGCTACCCATACCCAAGATTTTAAATCTTAATTAAATGGTCCATAAATGGTGCACTTTAATCAACTCCCACTTTGTATTAGAATCTATCAATTGTACACTTACTGATGTTTCCTTCCACATGATACACAATCCTCTAGAAGATACATCTACCTCTACAAAAAAACTCCCCCACATCCTAAAATTTCTAGCAAAATATTGTATACTATCCCCACTTAACTTTGTCTCTTGAAGAAAAATCAAATTTGGCTGGGTTTGATTAAGACCTCATTTGATCAAATGCCTTTTTTCACAGCATTGTAGCCTCTAACATTCCACAAAAGGGTCTTCATCTCTTCTAAGAAGAGGTATATCCTCTTCCCGATATCAACAATTTAGACTGGTTTGCTGCATTACCAACTATGACAAGTTTAACTTTTGTTGATTTTGGACCTCTCTTCTTCTTCTCCTTACAATTAGGTTTTTGAATTTGAGAGGGTGTTTGAGAGATTGTTCCATTTTTATCTACATCTACTTGATCCTCCATTCCACATTCATCCTATTCATTATCCTCCTCATGAGAATAATAGTCCAAATTTGAGACTAAGTTGTCTCCTCCACTATCTCTAGCTCTCTGCAAGGCCATTTCCAAATCTCTATAAGTGAGATTTGTATGTCTTTGAAACCTTCTACAAACCCATCCCTGTTGCCTTTTGGTGTAGAGGCATTATTTTTTGTGGGATCCATTCCTGATTTAAGATTTGGTTTTTTCCCTCTATCCTCTATAATACCTTCTCGACTTGGAAGGTTCCAATCCAATTCCTCCATAGTGTTAGGAACAATACAAGATAAATTATTGAAATTTAGGTTTGCAGTTAAGGAACTAGCTTTGAAGCCTTTGGTCCTCATAAGGGTGTAGGGTATCTCCTTAACCACATGAGTTGATCCTTGGGGATTAGTTATCTCCATGTTCATATCTGGTTGAGGAATCCTACTGGTTCATATTTCTATAGTTACATCATCACCTATGCCTATAGGATTGGTTCTATCTAAAATCCTTTCTTCTTCAAAGGAGATTGACAAGGGGGGATAATTTCCCTTTGTTCTTCAATTATTTTAACAATATCAACACATAAGTTCCCATCTAACCCTTTTCCTTTAAGATTATATATACCTTTTCTGATCTCCTCTTCGACACAATCCACTTCCAATTTTAACCTTCATTCCCCTTGAGAGGTGCTCAGCATAAAAAAGTTTGGAACCATGTAGAAATCCTGCATTCTTATCAGGATTCTTGTATACTGATAAAAATGATTCAATTTTACCACCTTCTCATATAAATGATAATATCCAAAACAATCCCCTATCTTCGTTAGGGTTTCCTCATCCTTAAACTCCCAAGGTAAATTTTTTAGGTTTATCCATACCATCACATCCTTTACCTCTTCTAATTATGATTAAAATTGGGGTGCCAATCGCATATATACACACCTTTCCCATCTATCATGTAAGACTCTCCCTTAAAAATTTCTTCTTTTCTTCTTTTGAGGGGCATATGATCATCAAAAACTCATTTCAGAGCAGTTTCAAAGTTATATTTTGTCCCTAGTTTTGATCAATCAAAGCCTGTATTTTTGTTGTAGCAGACCACGACCCCAACCATTTCATCAAGAAAGCTAGATTTCTATATCTTCTGATTGATTCCTTCCATGCATGATATTAATAAAAATGTAGTGCCTCTTTGAATATGTTTAGGATTCAAATAATTACATTCATTATCCATTGAAGCATTATTGTCATCTCTATGAGTGAATATCGCCTGCTCCTTCTTTCTCCAGAACTTTTGTTCAATGTTTTTGAATTTGAAATTATTGGGCACTAGATAGATGTAACAACTTTGATTCCCAACATATTGACCAAGCTTCCCTTCCCTACCATTTCAACCAAACCTTGTGAATCTATCATTTGGAACATTTTTCCTCACCCTTGGTAATCTAGAGCCAATATCGAAAGTCCCCAATCTTTTCTTTTTGGAAAAACCTATATTTCTTCCATTAGGGTTTTTCCTTGCATCATATCTCACTTTCCATATTAGAAAAACTTCTTTGATGCTAAAAATAGGGAATCCCCCATATCACTTGAGATCAGCTTGGACTTGTTCTAACATTCCTTGGGTTTTTCTAGTCTCAACACTGATCTATGTAACTATTTTTGCACACATAGCCCTGATCGCTAGGGTCACCATTTTGGCTCATCATTTTTTTTTGATGATCTATTTTTTCATTTGTATAAGATTTGTAAATATAATCTAAATCAAGAAAACTATGACAACCCATAATAACATCTTCTTTTCAAAATTGTTACTTAACTTGGAGTAAGATACAACAATGCAAGATTAAGAGAGGTATCTACCATATAGACCCTCAGATAAGAGACAAAAATCTTATGAAAATTTAGGAATAAATTACAAGTATCATGAATCTTTTGTTAAGCCATAGGCCTAGGTCAGGTACAATGCAATATTTGTGATTATACAATATCAGACAATCACACCAGAAATTCATCAAGAAAGACCAACATGATCGAGATGAAGGGTGTGTATTGATAACCATTGAACCACATATTATCCCTACATGATAAAAGAAAGAAGAATCACTAACAAATAAGAAAGTAATAACAATGTTTTAAACATAGTCAACTTATGATTGTCCATTGTATAGGTCTTGTTGTCAAGTTGAGTAGGGGGTGATCAGGTACATAATGCCCACACAAATCCTTGGCCAAGGTAGGTTAGTGGCATGCTTTCTATTGTGATCACTTGAGGTTAGGTTTTCAAGCAACTCGCAGATAGGTGCATGGAAGGTATCCAAAACCTAGTTGGTTGCTTAGTTGACATTAACACCAAGATGCTTAGTGGATGGACAATGGTGTCCCAAGCCTAATTTTAGGGTAGGGAGGTCCTTTCTCAATAGAGATTATGTGGGGATACTTAAGGGTCTATAGTTGGGAGGATAAGCCCTTAACAATGCTTCTCCTCTCTTCCGAATGCCAAGGTTTGCACAACACAAGGATAAGATCTGCATGTAAAATAACTACTTTTCACATATTTTACTTTTATATTTCCACTTTCTAAACCATGTATTGTTTAGATGGTTATTACAGTTAAGTTAGTTTTTCTTTCATTGGATTAATAATTAGTTAATTATGTTGCTCCTATCACTTGAATATATAAACTAAGGATGCAATTCTATTTCATCTAAAAATTATATGATAACCACCATAACTGTCTTTCTTGTGTTTTCAAAAAAGAAATATAATTATTTTATTTAAATCAATTAAAGTAGGAGTAGAAATTTTAGCATGTTACATATGGTATTAGAGCGCTGGGTTTGAAATTGAACCTTAGGCTCATCACTATCTTAACTAGAAAACTAAAAGTGTTAAATGAAAAATAGGATGTACACTGGAATTACTCCTTGAAAGAAACCCCACCACCCTATATTCTTCTATCTATTTAAGAACATGACGAAGTATGACTACTCTCTCTATTCTGAATCCAAGGATGAAACTTTAGCCCATGCTTTGTTCCAAATTAAGAAGGAGACAGTCATGTGGACTTTGCCAAGATGACAATTTTGTGAACCGAACTCATTGAGGCTTGGAAATCAAACAAAAAAATCCACTCATAATCTATCATAAACCATGTAGAGGGTAGGATGCATGCAAGGAAGGAAATTGATAGAATACCCATGAATAGGGTGTCCAATTCTGTTACAAGATTTATGTTAAGTTACCTTGTTATGTCCTCAGAAGAGGAAATTTTGTAAATAAGTATGGTTGCAGTTGCAACAAGAGAAATATTTCTATTTTTAAATGATAATGAGAACACATTACATTTTGTATATAATTTATTTTGAGAAAATAATTGTACTTTCTCTCTCTTCATATGCTGATGCAAGAGCATCCAATGGTATAAGGGCAATCCAGTATCACCCAAAAACATTTTTAGTGTTAGTTTCTATTCAATATGTGTGTGTTTCTATATACCCATTTGGGCCAAATAGAGATTCCAACTCTCATGGTTCCACTATTGGTTTTTTGGGATAGTGTTTCTAAGCACCTTGAGCTATGTGCCAATGCATAAAATAGGTTATTTTTTAATTGAACCATAATTATGATGAGTTAGTGGGTGTAAATTGGAGGGATGATTATAATCATGATTTAAATCATTCTAGAAAAAAAGAATCAGGTCAAAAGGCTTTACAGTTTGAAAGTTATTGCAGCTTTAAGTTGCTTGGAGAGTCCTAAGAAAGCTTCAAAGTCAAAATTGAGGCACTAAATAGTCTCATACAGGCTTTAAAAATGGGGGACAAGAAAAGATGGTACATAGGGCTATAAAGTGATTGGAGAGCTTTCTAACAATATAAATAGTTTGTCAACTGGAGTCCATGATCAAAAGTTATGCCTCTCAGAAGTTGGACTACCATTTCTAGATTATTCTAATTTTGCACCAACTCCTGACATGTCTTCTAGAACCTTCTTATTTAACGAAAAATGCCAAATGACATATTCTAAAATGTATTCCTAACCCTAAACCTAATTTAGGTTACTTAAGGTCATTTCTTACATTGTAAAGGCAATTTTGGTGGAGTTTGGGAGAAGGTACTCAAAGAAGAGTTTTTCTCCAGAATCTGATAACATTGTAAACCCATAGGGCATGTAGTTGAGTCTATTTTCATTGTACAAAATGTAATAGCATATTGTTTCTGATAATAAAACTCTCCTTTTTCTATTGTGTTCATTTTGTCTTGGGTTGTTCCCTCATCATGTGCATGTGTATGAAAATATAATATTAATAAAATGAACCAATTGTATATTTTAGGAAGACAAACACCATGGAGAACAATGTGAACAATGTAGAGGATGAGATGTCCACTAGGAAAATTCCTTAGAATTCCACTCAAAAAATTTCTCCTTTGAACCCTTGCAAGACACCCAAACTAGGATGGAAAACATGGAGAATATAATGAATGTCTTGGTGACTCAACTTGGGAAGGACATGAGTATACCACTCCTCTCCTCCTCCTAGAGACGAGCCAAGGATATCAACTCATAGTGCATACAAAACTAGACTTCCTAAAAATTCATTTGAAAAGTAAAATTTAGTTAGTGATATGTCAACTAACATTAAGAAAATTAAACTCCCTAGATTTTTTGGATCTAAATCTAGTGAAGCCACTGAATCTTGGTTAACTAAGATGTAACAATACTTTGAGATCACAAGTGTTCCCAAAACCTCCAAAGCAGTTTGGGAAAGTTATTACCTTTCAGGAGAAGAAACCAACTGGTGGGGAAAAACAAAGATAGAATTAAGTATTAAGACTACTAATGTTACTTGGGACATGTTTGTTTCTATTTTTAAGAACCAATAGTGGCCCCAAACTTCTTATTATTAGAAGCGGTTGGACTTCCAAGACCTACTGGACTTGCTGAACCTTAAACAAGGAGATCTGGTAGTACATGAGTAATGGGAGAAGTTCACTCATCTACTAAAGTATGTCCCCCCATATCATCAAGATAAAAACCTAAAGGTTAGGAAGTTTGTCATGAGGTTAAATAATAGGATCGAGGGAGCAATTGATGTTCTCACCCCATAAACCATGGATGAATCTCTTGAGAGGGCCATCTGACATGAATAGAAAGTTAAAAGGGATGATTCCATCCAAGATAACAAAAGGAAATAAAATTGGAGCACCAACAGTTCTGAATCAAGGACACAAAAAGAGTTTTAAAAACTTTAAGCCCAACAAAATGAATACGAGGGGAATAACAATAAAGAGTTTAAATGTAATTCTAGAAGTGACAATTACAACAAGGGAAGTGAGAGGAAAGTACCACCTAAGGGTTGTTTCACATGTGGTAGAGTTTTCTATGCCAATCAGTGTCCTAATAAAGGCATCTCTAACCAACAACTTGAACCTCCGTTACCTCCTTAGTAGGTCATCTTTTAGTGGAAGATACATGCAACCTGGGATAATTGCCAGGTAGAGGAACAGTTTGGCCTTAATAGAAACCTCAGGTAAGATTTATGGAAATCCCATCTCTATTTTAACTGATACTAGAGCCACAAATGGTTTCATCTCCCCAAAATTATTAAGTAGATTTCCCAAAGAACAAGATTTATGATGAAACCCTAGACTGTTGAATATGTAAACTAGTCAGAGGCTCAGGTAGATCAATATTTGTTTGAGGCTCAGGTAAACTTCCCAAATTTATCTACTAAGGTTAATTTGTACATAGCACCTCTAGGGTCCTATGATATTATAATTGGAATAAATTGGCTTAGTGAGCACAAAGAAAAGGTAGATTGTCTTGCAAAGCTAGAGGAATGCCTAGATGATAGGGGAAACCTTGAGAGCATTCAAGAAATAATGCATGAAGCACTAATACATTTGAGGTCTAATTTTGACCTTTAATTTTGACCAAGGCCTTTTCTGGCTTGTTAAATTCAATTTTTTTTGTTTATGAGTCTGATTTGGTCAAAATTTTGACCAAATCAGGCTCATAAACAAAACACAAAAGAAAAAGGTACGAGATCATTTCACTATTTGGGTATTGTGGGAGGGAGGATTGGAGGTCTGCACATGTGGGATCTGGTTGAGGTGAGTATGTTTTAGAAGACCATTTATTTTCATGAGACCATTGAGCACATTTACCTTTTACCTTGACGTTTGCCTTGAATAATTTGCCTACAGGTTCTTCCACATTGACATTTTGACACGATTTTGGGCAAAATGGAATTTTTGCCCCTAAATAGGTATGCACTCCATATATACCCCTGAATTTTTTTCTTTCATAGCTCAATTTGGTATTTTATAGCTTGCTTTTGCGCAACATTCTTATCCATTCACCTGGCTAGGGTTTCAATACATGCTAGGAGATAATCTAAAACTGATTAGAAGACAGGATGTGCCTCAATTCTTCAGTATGTGTGAATGGAATGCCACAAGCCTCCAATGATATTGTTAATCCTATAATACTAGATGGTTATTCAAATTCAATTTCAATTGTTTTAATCTAAATGGTTATTTATGAATTATAGCATTCACACGCCCATTTTGTTTCTCAATTAGAGGAAAACATGTGATCTTTATACAAATTGCATTATGATTATGCAATTCCTTTTAGACCACTAGATCCAAGATAATGTAAACTTGATATCCCTTACTCCAAAAATTCAAGACACAATTTACCATCTTATACTTTGATTTATCCTTTGGCAGATGAGTGTGTACCTTAAAACCAAAATCTTGAAGATACCAATGTAAGATATGTTTTCCCATCCAAATCTTAATAGGGGTTTTGCCAATAAGTTTTGATGTAGGAATATTGTCAATTAGGTAACATGTAGTGGTAATAACCCTTTCCTTGTGTTTCTATTTCAAAATAACCCCGCAGAGAATTATCTTATCTCTCTCTTAATTTATTATCCATACTCTAGACAATTGTATACACTAAAAACATGACCTATATGCTGCAAGCAATAAAAAATGCAAGATTAGGCATAACCAAGATTCAACCTAAACTAGACATTTTCATAGAAAAACATGCAACATACAAGGAATTCTTCATCACAACCTCTCATGAGCTAAAACAAGGGCACCCAATAAAGCTTTTTTTATTTTCTCTTGGAAACTTTTTTGGGTGTGTTCTCCAACCACAATACAACAATCCCATTGTGATTGCTTATAAATGAAAAAAAAAAAAAAATCTAAAATGCAAGATAAGATGGATGAGTGAATGCATTTAAGAACAAGTATGAATAACTTGCCCTAAGTCTTCACAATTTGATAGTGCGAGACCTATTCTAAAGAATACAAATGCAAGAAAATACCAAACTAGATTCAAATGAAAGTTAAATTAAGAATGGAAATGCAAGATTCAAACTAAGATATGAAATCAAATCTAAGCTACCATGTAAGAAATTAAATCTAAGTATGAATCAAAATGCAACAACTATGAAATGAAAATGCTAAGGATGCTAAAGATATTGAAGTGTTAATATTGCTCCAACAATATGAATGCAAAGTGCTAAAATTAGGAGAAAAAATTAAAGAGGAAAAAAGAAATGGTTAGGTAGGTTTTGGGAAGCTTCAAGAAGGAATGCCATGGCATCCACATAAGAGCCACATAGGAGATACATAGGGTAAGAGGAAAAAGATGAAAAAGTCAATTTCCACTTGTATGGGAGTGAATACACTTGGACTGTACTAGATGCAGTCTTTTACAAGCTTTCAAGGTGTGTTCAAATGATTTTCAAATCAATAACATTTCCTTAATCCCATCTATGGATGCAAATCAAAGATCAAGTGTAGATTGAAGTTAATTGCATTTATCTGCCAGATCAACTAGTGCTTTGGTCTATGATTGAGTCACTCAACAATGCATTCATAATTACTCAAAGAAAATTATACTCAACAACTTGAAATTAAATCTATTCTTAGCGTGGAATGTAGATTAACATGCAATACTTCCAAATAGATCACAATTGGTCACCATGTAAAACACAATATGATTAGTATTCGTAATGGTTGATATGATTACAAACTGCGAACTCGTATTTTATTGTCTGCATAGACAAAATAAAATAAAACATTTGAAGAGAAAGCACAATCAAACTATGTGTGTGTTCATTTACCGAGGTTAAGTGGATTGGAAGATTGCATAACTCCTATAATTCCTAAGAATTATATTAATTATTTAAGGATTTCTCATTGCCTTGCTCAAATGCACACAAAACTCATGTTTTACAACCCATGAAAAATAAACATTGTTTTTTAATATATCTTTGATTTGGGAGTATATTTTTTGCTAAATTCACCTAGCAGTTCAAAGCTCAACCCAACCTAATCATTTTCTTTAAGATTTGAATCCGTCTCTTTGTAAGTTTCTTTCATCAAGTAGGCTCCTAGTTGACAATGTTTATGAGTTAATATTAATGTAATGCTACACCATTATATGATCTTTGCCATTAGGAATGTGGTCCAGTATAAAATATCAGTAATAGTTTGGAGTTATGCAAAGTAAATAATTGTTAAATATGTTTTTGATCACCATTTTGTTATTTCATTTTAGTTAAATTCTAGATTGTATGGGTATGCGTACCCACATACCCAAGTATTAGGTACTTAATGGAGAGCAGCATTGCTAGGGACCTTGATTAACATTTCTGATTTTTTTTCTTCTATTTTTGTGTGATTGGAATAGCTTGTTTATCAAGCTTAATTCGATACATAATTAGTTTGAAACTTTGATATGATACTAAATTAACAATAAAGTATATTATTGTTCAAGTCATAAATTTATCATTGACAATATATCATTGTTATAACTTATATGATTTATGATCTTCTTGTTCATGTTTAAAGTATGCATTTTTTGTTAAGCATCTAAACATTTATCATATATTATTACTACTATTTACAAACATATTGAAATCTAAAGTTGAAAGCGATACATTACATCTGCAAAAACTCTATCATTGTTCTTGTTTTGAAAAACCATTGTCATGATACATTTTTCAAATTTTCTATAAATATCAAATTATATTAAAAAAAATCTTGACATACCCAAGTACCTTCATCCCCTATTTTGAAAAATAGCCACCTTAAGTCCCCAAGTACCCCCATCTTCGTGTAACCTAGGTTAAACTTCATTGATTCCATGTTGATAAAAGAATTTTGTCTCTTTGAGAAGACAACATTGTCCATGTGCAACCTTGAGATAGACTTGAGTAGTAAAATTGTTGTCAACTATTATAGACTGAAAATTATTCCTTCTAATGAACCATGTTTTGAGGTCTTAGCTTAAATAGGAACTTTTGTGTAATGCCCCATTTGAAGATCCTTGGAACACAAGGATAAAACATGCACTGAACAATTTTTTATAAAGCTATGTTACTTACAACAACATGAAGTAACCTAGTGCAAGAATGAAACATTAAAAAAAAGTGATAAGAATAGGGAATACAACTATTATCATATGTTTACCTACACTAATAGAAGTCTAACAAACACTTCCAAAGATCTCCAAGCACTAACCAAACTCAAAAATCGATGATCACACAAATCACAAGAATACACAGGGAGAGATGTTCTTTTTAAGCCCCAAAGAACAAGTTCCTAGCATGGTTAAACATAAAAATCCATTTCCAACTAACCATAACATAATCAAGAATTACAAGTAGAGACCAACAACGACCACACACAAGACGAGGGCTTAAAGTTATAACTACTCATCTACTGGACACCATGTTGAAAGACAAATGTCCTGGAATTTGGCTAAGTCTAAAATCCTAAAGCCTTGAAATTTGGATAAGTCTGAATTTTTGAAGCCTTGAAATTTCCTAGAATCTTTATCTTAATTCAGAAAGGTCTGGAACCTATCTCAAATGAATCGTCACATATATTAAAATATATCTTAAGTATAAGGAATTAACTTATACTTAAATGGTATATTTTGATCTCCATAGAAAAAAAATTCAACTAGGAAGGTGTGAAACCCAATAAGGTGTCCAAAACCAGTTTCCAAACTTTCCTCCACCAAGCCCAAATGCCCATTGTTTCTTGCTCGAGGAAACACTGGTCTCCAATCTTGCGCAAGACTTTGCATCACTACGTGCAAGAAAATGCATTAGTTTGTATGAGGAACTACATAGGTGCACATGAGGAAGTATATAGAAGTGCACAAAGAAGTGCACATCTCGTGCAAGGAAGTGCTCATGCCGTGCGAGACATCGTTTCTCTGCGTAAGGAAGTACATGCTTGCGCAAGGAAGTAAATTCTCACAAAATGAATTGTCCTATCCAAGTGAAAAAATAGCTGACAACATGACCAAAAAATGCAGGAAAAAGTATAAAAATATGAAACCTCCACACTAGAGCGTACTAGATCCATGTAGATCAAGGAATGATCACTCGAGAGCATAAGAGACAAGACACCATTGAATAGGAAGGAGAACATATCTATCCATCTAATCCATAACAACATATGAAAGAACATGTGGAAAACAACATCACAATGTACATACATGGTTCAAAAACCAAAAATCATATGAAGGAAGCATAAACATCTAAGCACCAACACAACTAAAACTCATGCTCAGTTCCTCTCAACCATAATAGCATCATGAGACCTAAATGTCCCTAGCCATCTCCTGAGTGTAACATCCCAAACTACCAAATAGATAGTTAGAGTTTTCTTATGAGGGTATTACTACTTGAATGTAAGTTTAAACATAAGAACAAGAAGATCTAACATGATAATCCAACAAAGCATAGATACTCCAACTAGTAGTGAATCACATCATCTTACCATATGCTATAACAACATAATAAAGGAATGCATCAAATGAAAACTAACATCATCTAAACATGATATCCAAGCATTTCAATAAAGCATAAACCATAAGGAACATACTCCAAAAACCTGAAATACCAAGTGAAACATCAAGCATCGATCTCAATTGGAAATAGATCGTCTTTGTACATTTGTCCCCAATAGTGGTATAGGTAGCTATGCTCCCAACCATGTGGAACCCATAGGCTCACTCCCATCATGATGATGGAGATAATGATCCAACCACAACCACATAAGACAATCACTCGTGGCTAACACACACGCCTATCAAAAACATAATACCAACATCTATATGCTCATGAAGACAATGCAATACATCAGGTCACTAGTCATATCCACTATGGAGGGATTCAATGGAGTGTCACTACTTACCATTGGGTAGTGCAAGTATTTTGAGCCTTCGATCAACTCCGTTGGGAGGCTAGAACCAGAATGTATCTTCGATCAACTCCCGTAGGAGGCCAAATACTATGCCTTCAATCAAATCCCTTAGGAGGCTAGACACACACACCTTCGATCAACTCCCTCGAGAGGCTAGGTGTTCCATAAGCTTATCTTTCATTAAGTTTTAGTATCCATTTATTAATTTAGTTATCACTTGTTAGAACTTCTTCATGATACCTTGTCAGAATACAACTGGGGTATGCAAGAGAATTCATTCCACACGTCTACCTTACATACCCATGTTCATCTCACAATGAGTGCTCAAAGGCAATGCAAGTTCCCAACCCAACCCCAATGAACATAACTCCACCGATGATAATTGAGAGGTCGAGCCTTGTAAGCACCCAACAAACGCATGTGTACGTGCTTGTGTATGGGCACACCAACAACATGAAGATCATAAATAACAAGGGTTGGATGAGACACACAAGACACAAGTAAACAAGTCACTCAACTAGCCTATATCCAGAAGTGCAGATTCTACACGAATCCCAATAAATAATAAAATTGAACATCATGGCTCACTCCACCAGCCTAAATCTAGGAGTATGGATTCTACATGAATCATAGCGTCTATGAAATAACAAGGGTTCAACTATAAACAATAACACCATGTACAAAATCACTCAACCAAACACATAGTCAAGAGTGCGGATTCAACATGAATCCCAATGCAAACATAAAGATGCAACAATTGTAAGATTGAAATCCTATGGATAATCTAAATCCATGACCAATGCCATGCCAATAAAACCCAAGAAAATTGGGTGGCACACAAATCAAGGCAAAAACCTCAAAAATGCAACATTGACAAAAATCAATAAAAATAAAACCCATTCTACCCTCAGGTAAATGAGCCACATAAATCCAATAAAAATTGGGTTTGAACCTCGTATGCAAAAATTTCCAGAATAATGGTGCATAACCCTAAACCCCCATCTTGAAAACAAGGAAATGCTCATACTCGACCAATCGGGTAGAGCTAGAACTCAAAAATAGAGGGGAACACTAGTTCTCAAACTCCTAACAAACAACTAACAAAAATACAAGTATAAATAGAGCTGAAATAGAAAAATAGGAGAGCCCTACCTGACAGCCAAAAGGGAAAATACGAGAATCTGAATAGTAAATTAAAAATCCCGTAGAAGCTATTGAAAGTCATGACAATCCAAGGTCTCCTTGAGTTGGATTAAATGAGACCAATCTTGCGACAATCCCTCGCCTGTAGCTCCTACAATGAACAAAAACACAATCCTATAGAAGAGGATTTGGAAATTCAGTCTCAAATTTCTATTTCCAAAAGTGAGAAGTGGGGAATAAAATTCCTTTTTGAATATATATTTACTTTGAGAGTGAATAAAGGATTAGGGTAATTAACAAGGTCACCTAGTTAAACCCTTAATCAACCCAAATGAAAACTGGCTATTCCAAGTAATTTGAATTCAACTACGACAAAAATATCAAGAATAAAATAAAATAAAGTAAAGCCCAAAATTCTTTGAAATAAAAATTCACAGAATTCCTTAATAACTTTTGCAACAATTGCGAACCTTTAAATGCATAGACACATTCATGGGTCTAATCACATAATGCAAATGAGTCCAGATTTATTAAATCTCTAGAGGGTTTAATTTAAACAATTAAATATGATACGTCGACCATACATGGATGACATTGGTTAAATATGAATAGCTGAATCACTAACTCCACGTGTCACTGGCAGATACATAAATCCTACACACTAAACAACATAATCAAGTGCAATTGCATATAATAATATAGCCAAAGCGATAATGCATTAAATCACATTAAATAACCATTTATTTAATTGCACTAAAATAATCCATTTACATCACTTACTTTCACATAAAATATCACAAGGTAAGAATGGAGTAAATAACCATAGCATCAAATCTAAGTATCCAAAATCTAATAAGTCCATCATATAAACATAAACAAAGTATATGTCTGAATACTAATAACTATATATCATCATAAAGCATTATGTCACATCAATACACATCATCATGTAGATATGATCAAACTAAACAACATAGCATTTAACATCTATGATGCTCAGAATCAAAACATAGTATCTAACCATTAGGTCATCTCAAATGTCCTCAAATATGAGTATCAAAGTATCTCTTGAAACCAAAATATTAAAAAAGGTACAGAATGCAACCATGGGAGGCACTACATTTTGCACATGTTCATTGTGAATGTGTGGTGAAAAGTTGTATATCTTGTATTCCACCTTTGGGATTGAAGTGGGTTTATTTTATTTAGCTAATTAAGTCTAATAAAAGTGCATATACTCAATTTAGATTTATCTTCCATTGAGTCCTCATTGGTGATATTGATGTTTTTGTAGTTGAATTATTAAAGTTAATTTCTAGCTAAACTAGTATAAAGATAGGAGAAAACTAGAATATTGTAAGCATTTTCATTCAAATTGTCTTGAAGGAGTGAAAGACCAAGTTTTCCAAAGGACTAGAAATTTGAATGTAAGATTACTTTGTGTTCAATGCAATTGTGAATTATATCAATGGTGGAATTTTTTTTGTATGTTTTCACGAGGTCTAATTATTTCTGTGTGCTTCAATTTTTGTTTGTGGAGTTCAAAATTTCATTTATTTATGTAAACAGTAGAATTTTTTCAAAGCATTAGGTAATTAGTATTTGCGATTGAATTTCTAATACCAAAAGGATGTGCCCTTTGGCCTAGCATGCCATTTAGGTTGCTTTTGGTATAATGGAATAGATACAAAATCTTTCTTTTTTATTCCACAATACTTTAATTTTTTTTGACATCCCTAGGATGTCTCAAGGTCTTTATACTAACATTTGTAATTGAAACCACTATAGCCATGCAATATCTCTACATCTCTAGTTAGCTATGGTTGTAATGAATATAATCTAGTTGTGGAATTCATTTAGATACATAATTTATTTTTCTCTACTCATAATCCAATTTATGGGAAAAGTGATATATAATTTTTACATAAAGGAAATATGTACTAGTCAGTGTGTTCGGCTATGACCATTTATTGATTCATCAAAACTTAGTGTAGTGGGTTTTTCTTTAGAGCTAGCAAAGGATCTGTTTAGTCTCATGCCCCATTATCTTGTGACATAGATAATGTAGAGCATCTTGTACTATCATCAAACTTACTCAATTCTATTGATTCATCCATCATACCATCAAGTTAACAACTATTTGGAGACATTTATCTCATTAAACCTATAAAATATATGATAGTTTCACCAATCCCCTTCATGCACGACTTGGACAAAGAAACATACTCTTCATGCACAACTTGTCCCATCCTTGCACAAATTTGTACAATATGGTGCTAAATGCAACCAATACTCAAAAACACCATGAGCATATTCACACATATCTCTTGATAGAAGAATATTGGGTGGGCCCCATTTCATTTTAAAAAATGATGTAGATTCGTCAAAATTTTGACGGACATGCTAACTAGACAACTGTCATGGGTTTGGCATCCTGGTCACATGGATTTTTCATGCTTGTGGAAAGCTCAACATCTATTCATCAAAATTTTGATGAACACGTTGACAAATAGTCATCATGGGTTTGGCATCCTAGTCGCATGGATTTGTCATGCTTGTGAAAAGTTTGATGTCAAGTGTGTCAATATTTCAACCAACAAGAAGTGACATTTGGACCAATTGTTGAGGCCAATTTTGACCAAACTTTGTGTATAAATTTTGAGCTCAGTACAACCAATCAATTTTTTAATGGGAAAAATACCAATAAGACCAATTGTTGAACTTTCGACCAATCTCAGTAGAAAATTTGACCAATTTCATCGAAAAAAGAGATGAATTCTACTAGTAAAGTAAAATCTCGTTAGATCTCACCTATGCAACTTAAGAGATGTAGAAGAAAAGGGTGTGAAATCTTAGCAATAAAGATAGAAGACCCGAGGGAACCATTAAAGATCACTTATCAGGATGATTACATTTTCGAAGATGGGCAGATTAGAGAAAGACTAAAAGAATCCTTCAATGAAAAGTATCCATATCTTAAGAATTATCTTGATGTATTTCCAAAGGAATTGCCTAGTCTACTCCCTTCTAGGGTATGTGATTTTTCCATAGACTTAATACCTGGGGTAGAGCCCATATCAAGAGTGCCATACCAGATGACCACTAATGAATTAATAGAATTAAAGGTGTACTTACAAGATTTTTTAGATAACAAACTCATTTTACTAAGTCCAATGCTATTTGTCAAAAAAAGGATATAACTATGAGGCTATGCATAGATTATAAAATGCTTAACAAAGTTGCCATCAAGAATTGATATCCAATTCCTAGGATTGATGATCTATTCGACCAAATAAGGGGAGCAACAATATTTTTCAAAATTGATACGAGATCAAGTTATTACCAGCTTCAGATTAAGGAAGAAGATATTCACAAAACCACTTTCAGATTCCACTATGGACACTTGAGTTCACACTTTTCCCCTTTGACATAATAACACCCTCCAAATTTTATGAATCTCATGAATGGCATATTCTAGGATTGCCTAGACAAGTGTATGCTAGTTTTTACCAATGATATTCTCATCTATTCCTAGAATGAGGAAGAACACTAAAACATCTTGAGATAGTGTTGCAAAGATTACATGAACATAAGTTGTACGAAAATTTGTCTCAAATTATGTATTCAGGGCATCTTATATAAGTAGATGTCGCCAAGATCAAGGCAATCAAAGAATGGCCAGTACTTAGGAATATGTCAAAAGTCAGAAGCTTCATGGATTTGGCAAGTTTTTATAAGAAATTTGTTAGATTTCTCTAGGATAGAACATCCCATCACCACCTTGCAAAGGAAAGGGAAGAATATTTTGAGATTTGTTATATCAAGGGTAA